>PVHY01009645.1:0-55337 GCA_004024945.1 Uropsilus gracilis
TACAAAAGGACACCTGTGCTCGGATGTTTATTGCAGCACTATTTATAATTGCAAGGACATGGAAACAACCCAAATGCCCCAGAACAGATGACTGGATGAAAAAGATGTGGTATATATACACAATGGAGTATTACTCATCAATTAAAAATGACAAATTTGATGAATTTATGGAAACCTGGATGTACCTAGAAGAAATCATTCTAGCAGAAATGAGTCAGATAGAAAGGACAGAAACCAAATGGTTTCACTAATATGTGGTCAACCAAATGAAACTGCACAAGGGGAGAATGGGGACCAGCTGGAGCGGGTGGGAAGGGGAGGCAGTGGGTGACCCCCAGGGACTGAAATGATGTGAAATATATATAAATAAAAAAATTATTTAAAAAAAAAGAAAAGAAAAAAATACTTAGTTAATTAATTAAAGACTGTTGTCTTAGGTGGCTTCCCATTTTGCATTCCCTTAGCTCAGCTTCATTAAAAAGAGTCCTTGGTGAACTCTCAGGAGATGAAGACATAAAAACCTTCAAGATCCCCCAAATTAGGTTAGAAATTGAGGTCCTGAAGGAACCAGAGTCTTCTCCATGTAACCACCAGGCACCAACTCACCAGGCACAAGGCCAGGCCTGCAGAAATGACGAGGCCACCAATAAGTTCAGTCCTGAAGGGATGACCAGGCCACCAGGACAAGGCCAGGCTTGCAGTCACAAATTAGCTATGAGTCTGGCCCTGTGTCCATTGCATAGACACTGACGTGTTTTAGTCTGAGTAAGCAATGCACTAACTCCCATTTTTGTCTACAAAATGTAGAAATGCCACTTAAATGTAGAAATGGGACCTGGATTGGAGATGGAGAGCAAGTTAGGACATTCCACTAGAAAACTGGGTCCTGCTTTTATCACAGCTGACCACTGGGTCTGATTCACTTACCTCTGCATCAAAAGATTGCAGCTGAAGCTCACATGGTCCCCCACCCCTGGTGTCAAGGAGGAGGTGTGCAAAAACAAGAAGCCACCCAGCCCTCCAGCGCTGGCCTGTCAGTCCCCTCATTCCATTCCTCAGCCATCAGTTCAGAGACTCAATTGTGTCAGCACAACTTCTTTCTTCTTCCCACTTCTCTCACTCCACAGTCCCTGGGTGATAGCCACACCCCAAGGTAGGAAGCAGGAAGCTGTGTCATTCATAAAAGTGCCATAACAGGAGACTAAAGTCCAGAGAGTCCACTGAGATAATCCCGAGACACATACCACCCCATCTGCAAGAGAGGTGGGGACACGTTGGCTTCTAATCTCATAGGTGGAGAGGGGAGCACACAAAATCAAGGGATTGGGCATGGGCATCTGGCATTGGTCACATACAATATTCATCGACCTCTGTTCCTAACCACCACATGACTTCCAAGAGATAAGAATTTTATTAAACTGACACCTCATTATAAAACTGAGTGACCAGAAATATAAGCTTCATTCTTCTATCAAAGTCATGTAAGTATAAATATAATAAATTAAGAGTCATTCAAATGAAAGAAAATATTCTGGATAGACTAACTGGCACAGAAGATTCCACATACCTCATATAGCACCCAAGACCCTGGCCCCCATGATTGTAGCACACAGCTGTGACCACGGGTATTAGCTGGGCCATTTTGTCGCTTTTGTGAAACATTGCCTCCAGCGTGGGAGATTAGTGATAAGTCCCTCCATCCCTTCCTTGGCAGTTGGAAAGCTGCTGCCTTCGTAGCGGTGAGCAGGTAGAGTTGCCTTGGGTGTGTCCTCTCTGAAATCAGCTCTATTCAAGGTTGAAAAAGAAGCAGGGGTAAGCCCCAACCCCCATGCTCTCATCACTGGTATAAACCCACTCATCTTGACTTTGTTTTCTTTCCTCTTCTTCCAACTCTACAGACAAACAAGGCCGTGGCCAAGGGGGACTTCCACCAGGCCAGCACCAGCTCCCGGCGGGCCCTATTCCTGGCTGTACTCTCCATCACCATCGGAACTGGCATCTACGTGGGTGTGGCTGTGGCCCTCATTGCCTACCTCTCCAAGAACAACCACCTATGAGCTTCATCCAGGCGCAAAGTTGAAGAACTGGGGCCAACTGTGTGTAGACACAGAGAAGGCAGGGCTAGCAAGGAGTGAGGGAGAGACAGGGAGACACACCTGTGTGATGCTGTACAGTATAAGTTATTGCTGAACTACTCCATAAAACCCTGGAGTTTTCTCCCTTTGAATTTCTTTTGATTTTACCCTTTAATTTCATTTTCACAACATTGTGTAGAGCACGAGACACTTGGGCAGTGCTAACCCTTCCAAATTGAATCTCCAAAGATCTGAATGGGCTCTGGTGGATTCATGACAGTCCTGGTTGCTGCAGCCTGCCAGTGCCCTCACGGCCATCACAGTAGCAATATCCAAACAGAAACAAATGTGTTTTTTATGGTTTGTGGTGCAGGAGGCAGAGGGCAGAGCACAAGCACTCTTCTGTGTAGCCCTGCTTGACTCCTCTGGCATCTCGCAGTCTACCATCTCCTCTGCAGGAAGAAAATAGATTGAGCAGAGAGAGACAAAACAGTTGGGTAGACCCAGCTATCATGGGTCTTCCTTAGCCCTGTGAACACAAACCAAGAGTTGTGTGGTACACCTGTCCAGGTGTGTGTCTCATTTCCACCATGCTGTCCCTGGCCTAGGAACATCAGGCAACTTCAGAATGTGTCAATCTCAGCAGCCACCGTGAAGAAATATGCAATCTTGGGACCTTGTGATCTAAGGTGGGAGGGGGCAGGTCACAGCCCCTCCCAAGACACCTCCCAGAAGGACTCCTGGTTTTGCCCCAAGCATTTCATGTTGGGGCTGGGGGCCACCTCAGCACAGACAGCGGGAAGCTTCCAGGCACCTGTGTTGATGCTCACCTTGGTGAGAAGAAATGACACTAGTGATCTTAAAAAGGAGATGAACTTTCTCTGTTGACTAAATGAATAGCTATTTTCTTGTCATTTTTTAAGTGCAACTATTGCTTCATGCTACTTAAGTTATCAGATGAATGCTGAGAAATAAGTAATCACAGACATTTTATTACCATTTCATTGCTGTTTTAAGAGTGTTCATTATTTAATGAAAATTATCTTTTAGGTTTTTTGCTTAAGACTCTGCTTTGTGATTAATATCAATTCTTGGGTTTCATTTTTTGCTCAAATAATTACAGAGCCACCCAGGACTCAGCTATTGAAATCAGGGTGGAGAATCCTGAGAAAGGAATCACCACATATAGACTACTTAAATTCCCACCTTAGACTCCTTGTCTTTGGATTTGATGAGGAAGGAGCAACAGTCTTGTCTGTCTGTACCCCTGCCTCTACCACCATAACCATGATGGTTCCATGCCAGCCCCTCTTGTGCCAGGTACTATGTCTTCTGTTAGACCACATTCACCCCTGCAGGTCTCAGTTTTGAAGGGTCTGGGCCCCTCTGTGAAGCTCAGCCACATATTGCACAAAGACCAGCATTGTGATCACACACAGCTCCAAAGAGTGCTGAGAGTCCCATGTGTGTTTGAGGTTCAGGGCCAGACCTTTCAGGGGACCAGGGACTAAAGTGTGTTTTCTCCCAAAGCACATTTACCAAGCACAGTGAAGTCTAGGCCTTGGTAGAGTGGGGTGGTGGTTGATGTCATCCTTACTGGATCTGTGACCACTGAGCACACAGATTCCTCTCAGTGTGGCAGGATGCCAGGTGGATCTACACTGTCCTAGTCACTGCAGCCACCACCCTGATGGGTTGTGTGCCCAGCTCTGCGATCTCCAGCCCATGCTACCATATGCAATCCCAAGGACCCCAGCCAGAAGGTGGCAGAACTAAAGGTCAGAGATGGCAATTCCCAGCATCTCATAAGTGGCACCTGTAAAGGGTGCCACATCTTGCTAAGTCATGAAGTGTTCCTGGTAGGCCCTGTTCCCTCATTTGTGGGCAATGTCTTCATTCTATATCAGATTATTTCAATTCAAGACAGCCACTTTATTGACAGAAACCTAGAGTATATAATTTCCCCCAAAGTCATGCTCTCATCTTCAGATCCTAACCCTGTTTGTTTCCTCTTACACTAGGTCATTTCAACTATAACTTTTTATGAAGCAAGAAAAAGTGCTTCTGGGCCCAGAACATTGATGGTGGGTCAAGACTCTTAGGGATCTGAAAGGTACTTTGGTTTACATTTCACAACCTGTCTTTCAGCTGGTGGAAGGAGTCATGTAGGGAGAATAAATGGGAGACTGAGGCAGCATCTATGGAAAATGACATCTTGGCAAAGGCAGCTAGTGCTCATCTTATTTCCCTATCCCGTGGTCTCCATTTTGCATCCTTGGAGATATCGATGACTTACTCGTCTCCATCTTTCCTGAAGGTCCTCCCTGTCACTGCTTCACTTAGCAGCCCTGGCTTCACTGGGGTCCTGTTCACCAAGTATCCCTACTGCATGAAGTGTCCTTGCTTTACTAGGGATCCCATTTGATCAGCTACTCCAACTGCTCCCAGGAAATGACTATGAGTTTCAAAGGGAACAACATGCCCAGGTCAGCACCTGCCCAAATTGCCCCCACTGGGGGCACATAGTTAACTACAAACAAAACCACTGACAAGACCAGCCTTACAAAAGAGGAGCAGGGCTTTCTCATGCCTATCAGTCCCCCCAGACTCTCAAAAGTCTGGAGACCAACAACTGCTACCCCTCCCCAGAAACCACAGTGGTCACTCCCATTTTTACCATGGGCCAGTTGGCCTCCCCAGATCCCCTGATGTAAGTTTCAGGGGCTCATCCCTGAGGTTTTATAAGGTTTCTAGAGGCCCCTTGTAGACTAACACCAGCCCTTATAAGGACCATTTTGTGATAAGGACCCTATTCCCTCTCAAAGTCCTCCTGCTTTTGTTGGCATCTATTAGTCTAATTTACTAATAAACCAACTGTTAAGTATAGATGCAGACCCTGATTGAGGCTACCCCCCAGGAAAACACAACTGTCCATCTCCCATAGAGGTCATATTCCTGTCTGTGCTCTGCTGCTGGAATGCATGTTGGGATTGTCAGAAGGAGTGTGAAGTGGTAGGAGGCTCTGCCTGTGATGGCCCCACCATGATCTGCAAAATCCCTTCCTGGTCTTCAGGATGAGCTGATCTGTGCAAGGGTAGGAACCCCACTCCCCTGAGGTTCTCACTGAAGAATCTGTTCATCTTAGCAAAGCAGTCCTGCACACTAAACCCACAAGCACATGTGGCACAGGAGGTGAGCTTTTGCCAGACAAGCATGCACAGTGAGTGATCCATTTGTCATCTTGCCAAGCTACATGTGAGGGGTCAGAATTCCTTGTGAATGAACAGGAAAGGGGCAGGAGCCATTAAGGCACAGCAGGTCCCATGGGTTGTTAACTGCACTGCACTGTGCTGGAAGAATAACTCTGTAGTAGAAAATTCAGTTTGAATGAGTTACATGATGGACGGCAAAGATTTGCCCAAATCCAGCAGGTGTGAAAGACAACAAGGCAGGATCAGAAGGAATGACAGCGAAGATGGGCAGAATGTGGGTGCCCCTGGGGAAAAGCACTGGGCTGTAAACATGTCCAGGTGCTCCAGACATGGATAGTGCTTAGAGGTGCAGCCTGTGGTTTGAAATGCCATCTCAAGTTTCCATCCCACCAAGTTCAGCAGTAAAGCAGCAATAGCTCTTGCCTTTGGCCATGATTTTTTCTCACTGTTGTTTCAGTCCCCACCTTGTACTCAGCAGTCTCCATCCCACACATCACCACAGTGGTGAAGCTGGCCTCCCATGGAAAGGTTACGTCCGTAAGAACAATACTGTCAGTCTCCCAGTCTTGTTCCCAAAGTCCTCTATCCTATATGAGCTTTAGGCTGCAGTTACCCATACAGAGAGAAAGAGTCATGTGTTTAAACTCAGCTTACAGAAGGAAGGAATTCAAGGTGCTCTGCTAGCAACCATCAAACTGTCAAGAATTATACCCATTCCATCCCTTGGCCTGGAGTGGCATGGGGGGTCATTTACTGCTAAAATGAGGCCATTGGGGACCAACATAAAGATGATAGAGAAATAAATAGGTAAATGACAGGTAGATAGATGATAGGTAGGTAGATAAATTGATAGATACAGAGAGAGAGAGATAATGGATGGATTATTGATAGATGGACGATAGATAAGCAGAATTATAGAATCACAGTGCAAATACCACATTCAGTCCAAGCTAAAGCCCTCCTGTCTGTCAGATCTTCAGTTATGGCACCTCTTGTCACCTGAATTCATCTCATGACAGCTGAAAACATGAATAATGACTTGAGGATCACTAAATCTATAGTTGGATTCAAATTATTAAAGCAATCAAGATATATAGATAGGAAAGCACAGGGAGTAGTTGGTGTTCTTTAAAACATCAGTGTCTTAATTCACTTGATATGGTCCCAGCACATATTTTAAGTCTCTCAGCCTGAGGTAGGGGTGGCAGGTGTTTGAGAGAGCTCAGCTGGACTGCGGTCATAGACTGTTCTACAGGAAGTCGAGGTGCTCTGACCCAATTCAGATTATACCTGTTCTGTGTTGTGGGACTCTGATTCAAGTCAGTGGCCCTTGCACCTCATGCCTGTAGCTCTCCACAATGCAATCTCCATCCTGGATGCCTGGATGGCAGTCAGCACATATTTCAAGGTAGTACATATTTCAAGATATATTTTTGCTATTCACTCAGTCTATGAAGTAATCCCTGTAAGTGAAAAGAGGTTGCTAAGATTAGCTGTTGCTAAGGGACTAGATCAGGTAAAGTTTATTAAGAGCTGTAACATCTCCCTAACTTCATACCACTAAGCAGCTCTTCTACTGACTTTCTCAAGAGCTCCTTGTGCAATTAGAAGGTGAAATGTCACTATGCAGCAACAGTGTCTAATTTACAAATGAAACCAGGCCTACTTCAGTGGTCCTCATCCTCACTTCAGTCTGCTGGGATTACATGCAGATGCTGGCACAGAAGAAATTCCCTCATTATTATTGCCAAATAGAAACCCAGCTGATAGAATACCTAAACCAGCTCTCCATCTAGTACTTTGCAGGTTCAACTGATAGGAATCTTTTAAAGCCACATGTATCTTAAGTTAGAAGGGAGCGCTGCAAACTGACCCAGCCTCATATTGGAAGTGGTCCTGGACTACACTGTAAAATCCTCAGATTTAGATAAGAAAGCCAGGCTTAGGGGAGCCAGGAAGTATAGAACCTGCTTCAGTCCTAGCCCTTCACCCTCTCAACCACAATGCATGATCAGAAACAGGGGCAGCAGAGTAGGCCAGGCTCCCCTCAACATCATTCTGCACAGCTACCCCTGTGCAGAAGCCTGTGTAGCTGCTGCAGATTCTCAGTCAGGAGAAGCTGCTCCCCTTGAGCCCAGGCCCAGGCTTTTAGAGGCCAATTTCAGGGAAGTGGACCTTGGGAAGGGAGGGCCTTCAGGAGGGCATGAAGTCAGAACCCAAGACCACCTACTACATGCATGGAAAGTTGAGTTCTGACAGTACATGAATGGGCAAACTAGGGGTAGTTCTCCCCACTCTCCCAAGCCCACCGGGTCATTGGTCAATATATAGAGAACTGCTGGGCTGTCACACCTGTCCATCTAGTGGCTATAGTGCATGCTATACAAACCCCACAATGCACAAGACACCCCCAACTCAGAAGGGTGAAGCCCCAATGTCAGCAGTGCTAAGCTTCCACATCTACTGTTCATCTTGTCACTCAGGGCACAACCATACTGAAAACTAACTTGGAATTAGTCACCATCCAGTGGGGCTCCCACCATGCAGGTAAGCTTAGAATCTACTCACAGAGCAGCTACACTTCCTCAAAATCCCGACAGTGGAAACAGGATTTTGAGCCAAAGAAAAACAGGACAGGGAAAGGGGGACTCCTTGCTTCCTGGAAGAAGCCTGTGGGGTCAAACACTGTTCAGCCTCCTCATGCACTGCCTGCTGCCTGCACAGCATAAGTGCATAAAGAACAACGGATGAATAGCTTTGCCCTCACACAAGCTGTGACAGTGTGACTGAGGGTGGGTAAGGACAACTTTCATACCACCTGGTCACTGAGCTTGCAGAAACCCTCTGGTTCAGTAGGGGCTGTGGGCCCATTTGGGCCAAGAGTCCAAAGTGGGGGTTGCTCAAGTGGGTATGGTTCTCATTAGTGACCCAATTTCCTTCCCCAGCTGCTCTAGAAGGTGGAAGTCAGGGCGGTCATCATTCAAGGGGAGACAAATGACCTGGTCATTAATTCAACAAGGCTGCCACAATGTCATCAGGGACAAACCTCTCTCTACCCCCAGCTAGTGTTAAAGAATTCTGATCCACAAAATCAGGCCAGAGTGGTCATGGAAAGGATGCAATCCCATCTACTCTTCCCCAGTGAATAAGGGAGAACTAAACTTGGACCAGATTCAGCAGGGGCTGCAGGGAACTGCAACCTTCAGTGCAGTTTACCTACAAGATTGATCTAGTCTGAGCCCTTCAACTTCACTTGGAATGGAACCAGCAGTGCCATGCTGTAAGACAACCTGTTCCTTTACTCAAGGTAATTCAGTAGGCATTTACTGAGCACGTATTGTATACAAGGGTTACAATGGGCCCTTAGATGACAAAGACAGAAAGAGATCAGATCTGGGAAAGTAAATGGCTTCTTGGGAGTATTTGCAGGAACATAAAGCAAGACTATGTGTACTGGTGTCTGTGGAGATGAGCAGATGGGGGGGCAGAGCTTTAAGCCACCCCAAAATCATAAAAAAAATGAGGGCAGGCATTACTCAAAGCTGGAGCCCTCTGAGGACTCTCAATTTCTCCTGCTTTCCTGGTAGCCCATCTGATTCTTAAGCTTCCCCTGACATTGTTCACAAGGCAGCACTGGCCAGGGTACACCAGCACTAGCATTTGTGCAAGTGGTGGGTTTCCAGGCTGCTCCCATCCTGTCTGTTTTGTGGCAGAGATGTAGATTCTTTCCAGGTCCATCAACACATGGGTAATGGTGTCACCTCCCCAAGGGCCAGTGAGTAGGCACACTATTCTCAGCCACCACTTAGATGCTCCCCTCTGAGTACCTGCCATGGAAGGGGCTTGTCTCTAAGGAGCCAGCAAAGTCAGCTTTAAAATAAGAGGCTAAGGGAGGAAAAATCAGTTTGGGTCCTCCACTTAGCCATCAGATTAAGATGTAACTATGGCAATGAGGCCACAAGGGTAAGCACCTTCCATCCACCCAGCTGTATCGGTAGGTTCCTGCCAGATGGTGTACACCGTTAGGACCCCATACTCCAGTGGGAATAATAATGATTTAGAAAGGGAGGGATTTGTCTCAGATCCCATGGCTAAGAACTGAAACCCAAGTTAAAAATCAGTTCCATCTAATCCAAGGTTCATGGTCTATATGTCCTCATCATCATCTTATGGTTTGATCAGACTCTGTTGCCACAAATCCACAGAGAAAATGGAAGGTGTGCTTTCTAGTTTTCAGTATTATTGAGTGTCTGATGTGCCACTGTGTGGTTAAGAAAGTTTTGCCCACTCTCAGCTGAGGTTTCTGATCCATCCCCTTCCTTATATTCAAGCAGATCTTGACCCAGAGGAAATCAAAACTCTCTCTCTGGGGGGTTGCCCTGCTCTCTGGGGTGATGCAGGTGGCCCTCTGGAAGGAGAAAGAGCAATTGGTGAGTGTTCAGATCTGGCACATGTCCAGTGGGTGGTAGACAAGATCACATTCCCCCTGCTGACATCTACCTCAACCTTTCAAGCTAGGTGCAATATTTGTCACTTACATTTTCCACATGGGGATAAAAGGCCCTGAGACCCAGAATCTGTTTTGGATGATGGAGCCAGCACAACACAGGTCAAGGGCCAAGTTCAGATGTGTGTGGAAGACCCTGTCTTCCCCCTGCTAGTGTCATGTTGGTCTGCAAGTCAGGGGACAAGGTTTGGGAACCTCAAAATCCACTGATACCAGGGTGGATGTGAAGATGCTCAGATCACAAACAAGACAGAGGAATAAGACATCACCAAAAACACCCCCCCCCAGACTGAAGCCATGTGACCAGGAGAATAAGTATGCTCCCTAAAGGTCACCTCATATCAGTATCCTAGCACCTCAGTGCGGAAGTGCCACAGACTGGGCACTGAAACAACAGACACATGTTTCTCACAGGCCTGGGAAGTCTGAGGTCAAGGTACCAGCTGGGGTATTTCCTCTGAAGCCTCTGACTGTGGCCTGCTGGCACCCTCCTCTCTGCCTGTACCTGGTCTCCCTTCTGGGGGTGTCACGTACTCATTTCTTCTTAATGTAAGGATACCAGTGCCTTTGGATTGGGACCCTAATAATCTCTCATGTTAACTTATTTATCTCTTTAAACATTTTAAGCTTATATTTACCTCTCTAAATTTACCTTATATTACCTCTCCAAATATAATCATATTCTGAGGTAGTAGAACTAAGGGTTCAGCATGTGAATAATTTGTGGGGTACAATTTAGTCCATAATACAGTCCAGGCTTGATGTGTTCCACCACCACTGTTCACGTATACAGCCTTTGGTCACCCTACCACACCTCCTCCTTACCTTTGCCCTTGACTCCAGTTGCATCTGCCCATCCATCAGTCTGTCCATGAGCTCCAAAGCAAGGTTGGGTTTAATGGGCACATGGACAGTGGGTACTCCCCAGATACCACCCTTAACATGGCAAGGAACCAAGCTTATACCTCAAAAATTTGTGGCAGTTGAGCTGGGGGTACAGCTCTGGGAATGCTATTGAAGGGGTCCCCAGCATCTGAGAGGAGGAACCAGGCTGGACACATGACACAGCTGTCAAGCTCTTGACTTCTGTCCGGCCATTCAGATCCCTGACAGAGTCTCCATAAAAACTCAGAGAGTGCCCCTAAGTCTTCTCACCTCCATCTCCATGAAAAACCCCTTAGGGATCATCATTCCTTGGGTCAGTGGGTCTTCAGGGAAACCGGTGGGAGATGTTCAGACACATATTCATCCCTAAATTGGGAGCAGAGGAAATAAAAGGGAAGGATGGCCTTGCAGTTCTGATGAATAACAAACACATTATGACATGCCCTTGGCTTACACCAGAAATGCTCTCAGGTAAAGTATGCAGACTGCTGATGGCCCACCTCAACTTACTTGAGGGTTAAGATTCAAGATCCTTTTAGCTGCTGTGATGTGACCCTGTGTCCCACATAGAGGGTCTGCTAAGACTTGGCTGTGGGGAGTGTGCCTGCTGACAGCCTGCTGATTCAGAGCTACTAACACACCTTCCTAGACACCCTGGTTAATGGCTGTTGTGACACAGGGCCCACCACTCCCAACACACAGGAGCCCCCTGCAAGCAACCTTGCTGGGGTCTGGCTGCTAGTTCTTCCTTGTCCTGATGGCCCCTTCTGCCCAGCTTCTTCCATTTCTAGTTCACACATATTGCTCCTTATTGTATCTCTGTGCCTTCCACCTTAGAAGTGCTTCTGTCTCCAGCCCATTCCTGAGGAAAATGAAGACATCTTAGGCAGTTGAAGCTCAAAGACACAAAAATATTTGCCTATATATATATTTTTTTTTGAGACTAGGTCTTGTTATTTTGCCCAGGGAACTGCAGCTTCATGTTGCCATGGTACCACGGACTCAAGCAATCCCCAACCTCGGCTTCCCAGGTAGCTGGGATTACAGGCATGCGCCACCACACCCAGCTATTTTTTGAGACTAGGTCTCACTATATTGCCCTGGGTGGGTCTCAGGTCTTGAACCCATGGACTCAAGCCTAAACTTCTTTAGCAGTAAGAGGCTCAAACACATGTGCATCTTTCGAACGCTGGTTTGTGAAGCACCCCTTTTTCATCATACATCCAACTTCCCTCCCTCCGTACTCACTGTTGAAGGACTCTTACCTGACCTTAGACTCCCAGACTCACCTCTTTTCCCTACATTATCCATCTATTCTTTTTGCTTCCTCCCAGTACACAAAGCTCCTGCTCTGGAAGATTCTGCAGAAGAGATGAGCACTGCTTTCTGGCAGCTGGCATCTCTGTACTCAGCCCCCAGTGCCTCACTTTGATGGAGACAATGTGACAAGCTTTGCAAATCTACTCTGAACCCACAGCACAGAGCTGACTTCTGTCTTCCCCTACAAAAGAGAGGAGGCTTGTGTTGCTCACAGAAGGCTCCTGCTAGCAGAACTGCCATGGGAAGGATGGAGTTACACTCACCATAAATGTTTGCAGAGCCATGATTTGCATAGAACTGTGGCAGTTTATACTGTTTTTCACTCTGCAGTTCCCTGTGAAATTTGCTTGTCATGTGCAACAAGGCTCCCTTTTCAGACTACAACTCAGCTCAGTAATCCTGGGAGCAGAACTAGATTATGGTGGTGCAGCTGGGAAAATTCTCATTCCCTTTAGGTCATGCAGAGAAAAATAAATGTGTTTCAATTTAAAAGTTAGAAAACCAAAGTTGAGCCAGGCCAGATCCAACTACCACAGCTCCTAGAAAATGTGAAAGAAGAGTTGAAAAGTTAGACTACTCTGGCATCAGTTTCACACATGTCCTTGGTAGTCCTGGTGCATTATCTGCGCCCTTGTCTAGCAAGCCAAGACTCCACCCACTGTCCCTAAGTTGAGACACTCCTTGTATCCAACATCTTCATAGCCAACTGGGGTCTCCCAGACCCCAAACTTTCAGATATGATCTCTATTCTGCTCATACTTGATTTGAGGTTTTGTACCAGCCTGGGCAACACTTTGGACACCATGACCCTGTGTCAAAGGTCAGCTTAGAATCCTGCCACTTCACCCACCCAGATGATAGGCTCTGGATTGTTTTATGGTAATCCAGGAACCCTGACCTGTAACACAGCTAGAATGTCTCCCAAGACCACCTGCTGTCCATAGGCCAACTCCTCCAAAGTCTCCCTTCTCCAGAAAGCCCTCTTTGCCCAGTCTTCTAGTCTAAGGGGCTCTTGCCACATCTGACTCCCAAGCATAAGGGGCTCTTGCCACATCTGACTCCCAAGCATACTCCCATGAATGTATATGTAGTCTCATTGTAATCCGTTCCCAACTGATAAGTGTGCCAGCCAAGATATACCCCACTGAGATCCCAGCACTCATCTCTGCTCTGAGCTTAGCGACTGGGATGATTGGTAAGAGAATAGCCCAGCCATTCTGCAAAGACAGTGATCATACACAAAATAAACAGTAAAGTTGCCAAGAATATGGGGAGGCGGTATGAGGAAACAAAGGCAGGTGAATGGTTGTGGATGGGTCAAGCAGGGATGGTCAAGAACAATGGATCCAGGGAGGTGACATTGATATTCTCTGCAGCCCACTTGGGTGCCACTTACTTATGCACACATCCTGGAAGAGTAAGAGGCTTTTATGCTCAGTTTCTGCCTTTGAAACTCATCTGAGATAGAAGCATCACACAGGTGTGCCTGAGGACAGCTCAGATGTGCTGAACACCTGGGCTCCAGGTTAGTGCTATTCCTTTCCATCTCTTCCTTTCTTAATAAAGTCACACAGAACTCATGACAGGAGTGTGTTCATCTGCCAAGGGCATGAGGAACCTGTAGAAGATCATTTGTGAAATTTAAGATGCCAGGGTATACATGAATCCAGATGTCACATCAGAGCAGGGACAGTCATCAGTTCTGATAACACCCAATGCCATAAATCATGAAAAGGATTAAATTTTAGCCTTATGAAGCCTCAGGAAATACTCTGCAGATGCAACTAGAAATTGTTTCTAAAAGACCGTGATGTAAAACCCTCAAATGATCAAAATTACCCTTAAAATTTGGTAATGTGAAGAAGCTATAAAACATGCAATATAAAGAAATTACATTCTTTTAATTGATACCAACTATCAACATCATCAGGTTGCACTCTCAGCCCTGCATAGTGACACAGTTGTGTGCACAAGATAGTCACGCTAATATCCTCCCAAACAGAGTCCCTGATCACCAGGGAGTCATCAGGGAGTTTGCAGATGGTGGCAGAGCAGTTGGCCACCCTTCCTGTTGCTCACTCCTATCCTCATCATCCACAAACCATGTGCCAGCTTCCAGTTGTGGCCTGGCCTGTGTTACTATTGAGTTACCAGTTGTTTCCTTGACTCCTCCTGTCACCTCATTAATGCTATCTATCCGTTCAGCAACCTCTTTTACCCCTAGCCAGTGGCAGGAAAATCTTAAAATTTCTCTTGCCTTATTCCCATGAGTTTGCTTAAAATGTATTGATTATTTCCAGGCTTGATTGCATTTGCACCTCTGGATAAATGCTCATTGACTGAGATGCCTATTTAAATGATGGCCCTCCCGCTTGCCTGGTTCCCAAGCACTTCATTTCCTTGCGTTCATGCGCAGTTCAATTAAGTACCTTTATGATGGAACTCTGTCATCATGTCCAGCACGATGTGAAGGGCAGGTCTTCCTCAAGTGTTTACTGTATGTAATTAAATTGAACTTTTGATTTATGCAGAGCCCATCCTCTGCAGTTGAGCAATGTGCTGAGCCTGCCCAAACTGAAATGAGAGCCACATCTAAAAGTGAGTAAGAGCTGGAAGTGGGGAGTGAAGGTCAGGGGCTTTGGTAAAAGGATTGAGTGAAACATCACTGCATCATCAATCCTGTAGACACGCAGACCCTTTCCATCATCCTGTGACAAGCTGACTACCTAGGTGTGTGTCATATCCTTGGGATCTGGAGGTAGGGAAGGTTGGAAGTATTCCATATTCTGAAGTCAACTTAGGTCCTGCCTTTCCCCTGGTTTCTTACTTTGAATCTCATTCCTTCCAAGCCCCTTGACTACAGATAAAGTGAATGTCTAAGTTCTCAAACCACTAGAAGTTCTTCTGTTTTAGAGACCATGAAGTAGTCCTCCAGGAAGCTGGGGTGCTCACTGGCCAGAACTGACCATGTGGAAGCCATGTGGAAGTGTTCTGCTATGTTTAGGACTTCCAAAAGTAAAAGCCCTTTTTCTGCATGAGCTCAGAGGTGTGACTTCCCTTGCCCGTCTCTCTTTCCAAGGCATATACATTAGGGGCAACGTTTAATGTAATCAGGAAGGATGCTGACATGTGACAATAATGCCCTGAGAGAGACTGGTTTCCTGCCATGCTGCAGGGAGCCACCTGTAAGCTCAAATGTGTGCACACATATATGTTTCATGGAGAAGAGTATGATGCCCACAACACCCCTCCTTACATGGGACACATCTTCCCCAGCCTTTACCTTCCCAGGGGCTATGCCCCCATTGTCTCCAAGCATTTACTGAGCATGAACAGTAATCTTGAATAGGCAGTAGGGTTGAGCTTCTCCCACCTTTCAGTTGATTAACTCCTGCAATCAGCTCCTGTGACACTAAAATGTCTCTTAACTTTACTGTGGTTTGGGGTTTTAATTGTTTTTCAAAACAAACAATTCAAAAATGTTTCCTTGGGACTCAAAAGCAAGTGCAAGTTCTCTCTCTCTTTTTCTCTTTTTCTTTTCTCCTCTCTCCCCCATCCATCACAATTCTACTTACAAATTCTCCACAGGTCCTACAGAATAGAACCCCACCTACTGGCCCTGATCCTAAGAGCTGCATGGCCTGCCCATCTTAGGACATATTCTGACTTCAGAAACATCAAACTGACTTTTGTTTTCCTAACTCTTTGTGGGGTCTAAAGCATGACTCACCCCCACAGGAAAAACAAAGCAATCCCCAGAGAGGCTACATCCAAAGACTTCACTTGCTGGGTTGACACAATGTCCTGGCTTAACCAGAACCATTCTGAAGTCTTGTCACTGCATCACTGGAAAACATATGTACTGAGGATATCCATGAACAGGCAAAAGGCTGAGGAAATCAGCATATTCCAAAGGTAAACTGAAGATTTTTTATGGATTGTCAACCTTTAGGGGTCCCACCTAGAAACACTGGTGATTGGAAAGCCAGAGCTTATCAATGGCCATTAATGCTTGGTGGGCAACTCAGTTTTTGATCTTAGGTAAGGGAGGTTTTGAATTCAGGGGGTGCTCAGAGCCTAGATCACTTCCCCCACCTTGGAATGTGAGTCCAGGAACCTTCTCTAAGTGTGATAAGAACAAAAACAGACCAAAGACTGTGGTTTAATGCCAGGAACTAAGCGGGAAAAACTGCTCCAACCCAGGGACACAGAGTCGCACACAGGGTCCTGTTGCTGAGGTAACCCACCTGTGGGCTAGGAAGGGTCCAGTGTTCAGACGGAAGTTACCAAAGACTGCGGTTTAATGCCCAGGAACTCCAGTGGGAAAAACTGCTCACAGCTCAAAGATGCGTGCAGCACCAGTGCATACTAGGGAACCAAGGACACTGACTAATCAAGTCTGTCAAGACACCCCAACCAAAAAGGTTTATACAGCAAAGGTTTATACAGCAAACCCTAAACACATCACTAAATAAAGACACATGCACCAAAAAACATTTAAAGCCCATCAATCTAAAAGAGGAGGAAGAACGAAAAAAGAAAATAGAAAATACAATAGAAACCACATATACACCCCACATCCACTGATTGAAAAAGAATGTGTTCCCCAAAATAGCCAACAGAAACAAGATAATATATCCACCACAGCAGCAAAGGCTCAGAGACAAAAATAATCACAACTTGGTCAGCTTCACCATGCCATCTAATTCTAAAACAGCAATGAATCAATATGTAGAGCAAGTCTGAAGGGAAAACACAGAAAAGAGGAAGAATATAAATACTCAAGCAAGCACTAAGAAGAATAACTCATCACCAAAGGATAAAAAACCTGTGGAAACCAACATGGAGGACTTGGAAGAAATGCTATCTATGTCAGACAAAGAATTCAGAATCTATTTGTTAAAAGCATTCAAAGAGGTAAGGGAAGGTGGAGAAAAAATGGAAAGCAAGAGGTCAGAAATTTTCAATGATCTAAGAGAAGTAGAAAAATATAAAAACAATGCAGCAAAATGAGCAATATCATTTATGAACAGAAGAATGAGATTGAAACCCTAAATAAGCTGACTGAGATATAGTTTCTAAGAGGAGCAAAAGTAGAACTCAAAAATGCAGGGGAAAGCCAGGAAAGCAGAATAGAAGAAATAGAAAAGCGAATTAGCACACTTGAGGACATAGAAGTAGAGAGAATGAAGAAAGAAAAGGAGAGAAAAAAACAAAGTAAGAAGACAAAAGAAAAAATCAGAGATCTGTCAGATACCCTAAAGAAAACAAATATAAGAGTAATTGGAATCCCAGAAGGAGAAGAGAAAGACTCTGGCTTTTCAATATAATAATGGAGGAGAATTTCCCAAAACTGAAGAAAGAAATGAAAATAGATATTCAGGAAGCAAAAAGGACACCAAATTACTTTAATGAAAGAAAAAATACAGCAAGATACATTATAGTAAAACTCTCAAGAACCAAAGATGAAGAAAAAATTATGAGATTAACAAGAGATAGGAAACAGAAAGCCTACAAAGGAAAACCCATTATACTGACTTCAGATTTCTCAGAAGAGACTCCAAGCAAGGGGAGAATGGGGTCACATCCTCAAAACACGCCAAGATTAAAAAGTGCCTGCCAAGAATACTCTACCCAGCAAAACTGTCCTTTCTTTATGAAGTAAAAATTAGAACCTTCTCAGACAAAGCCTCCAGAAATTTACTACCACCAAACCACCATTCCAAGAACTTCTGCAAGAAGCCCTAAGACCAAAACCAACAAAAGAATAAAAATGATGAATAATTAAACAAGAAGAAGAATCTAAAATAGAACCCCAAATGACCACCAGGAACCCAATGTTAGAAACACAAACATCAATAATTACTCAAAATATCACTGGATAACAGTTATCAGTCAAAAGACAGAGTTGTAGACTAGATTAAAAGACAGAACCCAACATGCTGCTGCCTCCAAGAAAGACATTTGGTAGCCATTCTTTTATATATATAGATAAATTTCACAACATTGTAATTCCAGGGATTACCCCCCCACCTTCCCCTCCATCCCCCCACTTTCCCTCCCTGAAGTTGTACACTTCAGTTTGGTGCTTAACTTGTTTTGACTTTTCCTCAAGACTTTTGTTTATTTTTTTCACTATATCCCATAT
This sequence comes from Uropsilus gracilis, assembly GCA_004024945.1. Lineage (NCBI taxonomy): Eukaryota > Metazoa > Chordata > Mammalia > Eulipotyphla > Talpidae > Uropsilus > Uropsilus gracilis. Next base: position 18,148 of record PVHY01009645.1, read on the forward strand.
ATTAGTGAAATCATTTGGTCTCTATCTTTTTCTTTATGACCTGTTTCTGCTAATATGATTTCTTCAAAGTACATCCATGTTGTTAAAAATCATCAAATTTGTCATTTTTAATTGATGAGTAATATTCCACTGTATATATATATACCACATTTTTTTCATCCAGTCATCTATTTTGGGGCATTTAGGTTGCTTCCATGACCTTGAAATTATAAATGTGCTGCAGTAAACATCCGAGCACAGGTGTCCCTTTGTACCCACATTGAGGTCTCTTTTGGGTAGATCCCCAAGAGAGCAATTGCTGGGTCAAATGGTAGTTCCATTTTCATTAATTTGAGGGTTCTCCACACAGCTTTCCATAGAGGTTGGACCAGTTTACATTTCCACCAGCAGTGTAAGAGTGTTCCTTTCTCTCCACAAACTCACCAGCACTTGTTACCTGTTCTTTGGATGTGGGCCATTCTTACTGGTGTAACGTGGTATCTCATTGTGGTTTTGATTTGCATTTCCCTGATTGCTAGTGATGTTGAGAAATTTTTCATGTATCTTTTGGACATTTGTATTTCCTTTTTGGAGAAGTGTCTTTTTAGTTCTTCTCTCCATTTTTGATTGGGCTTTTTGTTTTGCTTTTGTTTAGTTGTGTGAGTTCCTTGTGGATCTTCGTTATTAAACCCTTGTCACTCATGTGGAGGACAAAAATTTTTTCCCATTCGGTTGGGCATCTTTTCGGTTTTTCTTTTGTCTCTTTTGCTGTACAGAAACTTTTTAGTTTGATGTAGTCCCATCTGTTTATGTTTTCCTTCATTTTTTTTTGCCATCTGTATATGTTTCTAGAAAAAGATTTCTGAACTGTAATTCATGGAGAGTTTTGCCCAAGTTTTCCTCTATGTATGCTATGGTTTCCGGTCTGACCTCTAAGTCTTTTATCCATTTTGAGTTGATTTTTTTGTACATAGAGTAAGGGAGTTTTCTTGGTCCATTTTTTTGCATGTCTTAGTCCAATTTTCCCAGCATCATCTATTGAAGAGGCTATCCTTGTTCCAAGGTAAGTTTTTCACTCCTTTGTCAAAGATTAGTTGACTATATATGTGTGGTTTTATTTCAGGGCATTCAATTCTGTTCCATTGGTCTGATTGTCTGTTTTTGTACCAATACCAGGCTGTTTTAATTATTACAGCTTTGTAGTATAGTTTGTTTGAAGTTTGGAATTGTAATACCTTCATTTGCTTTTTTCTGGTCAGTAGGCCTTTTGCTATGTGAGATATATATGATATATGAAGCCTTTTGATATATTTGATATATATACCATATGAATTTCAGTAAATTTTTTTCTATCTTTTTTTAAAAAGTCATTGGGATTTTTATTGGGATTGCATTGATTCTGTAGATTGCCTTTGGTAGGATGGTCATTTTAATAATATTAATTCTTCCAATCCATGAACAGGGAATGTCTTTCCATTTCCTTATGTCTTCTTCTATCTCTTTTAGGAGCATTCTAAAATTTTCTTTGTATAATTCTTTCACATTTTTTGTTAGGTTTATTCCCAAGCATTTAATTTTTGTGTGTGTGATGGTAAATGGCATGGTTTTTCTGATTTCTTCTTCTATTTGACTTTTTGCATATAGGAAAGCCACTGACTTCTATGTGTTGATTTTCTATCCAGCTACCTTGCTGAATTGGTTTATTATTTCAAGTAGTCTTTCTGTGGATTTTTTGGGGTTTTCTATATAGAGAATCATGTCATCAGCATATAATGATAACTTCAGTTCCTCTTTGCCTATTTGTATCCCTTTTATGTCTTTCTCTTGCCTTATTGCCCTAGCTAGGACTTCCAGTACAATGTTAAAGAGTAGTGGGGAGAGTGGCCATCCTTGCCTGGTTCCAGATCTCAACTGGAATGATTTTAGTTTTTCTCCATTTAGGATGATATTTGCTGTAGGTTTGTCATAGATGGCTTTTATTATGTTGAGGTAAGTTCCTTTAATCCCTAATTTTTCAAGGGCTTTTATCATGAATGGATGCTGGACTTTGTCAAATGCTTTCTCTGCATCTATTGATATTATTATGTGGTTTTTGTTTTTCTCTTTGTTGATGTGGTGGATTATGTTAATTGATTTCCAGATGTTGAATCATCCTTGTGCCCCTGGGATAAACTCCATTTGGTCATTGTAAATGATGCTTTTAATGCATCATTGGATTAAGTTTGCCAGGATTTTAAGATTTTTGCACCTGTGTTCATTAAGGAAATTGGTCTATAGTTTTCTTTCTTGGTGGTGTCCTTATTTGGTTTTGTTTTGAGTGTGATGTTTACTTCATAGAATGTGTTTGACAGTTTTCCTTCTTTCTTGATTTTTTGGGAAAAGCTTTAGTAGTGCAGGCATTATTTCTTCTTTGAATGTCTGGTAGAATTAATATCATCAAAATGGCCATCCTTTTAAAAGCAATCTAAAGATTCAATGCAATTCCTATAAAAATTCCAATGACATTCTTTAAAGAGATAGAAAAACAATTACAGAAGTTCATATGCAATAACAAAAGACCTCAAATATCAAAAAGCCTCCTGTTCAAAAAAGGAGAGAATGGAGGGTCAACTATCCCAGACATCAAATTATACTACAAAGCCATAATAATTAAAATCGCATGGTACTGGTACAACAACAGACAATCAGACCAACGGTACAGAATTGAGTGCCCTGAAATAAAACCACACATATATAGTCAACTAATCTTTGACAAAAGGGTAAAAACTTACATTGGATCAAAGATAGCCTCTTCAATAAATTGTGCTGGGAAAATTGGACTAAGATCTGCAAAAAAAAAAATGGACCAAGACAACATCCTCACACCTTGTACAAAAACCAACTCAAAATGGATAAAAGACTTAAAAGTCAGACCTGAAACCATAACATTCATAGAAAAAAACCTGTAAAAAACCCTCCAGGAAGTACCCTTTCTGGGAAAATCTGCTGATGGCAAAAAAATGAAGGAAAATATAAACAAATGGGACTACATCAAACTAAAAAGCTTCTGTACAGCAAAAGAGACAACAGAAAAAGCTAAAAGAAGCCCAACTAAATGGGGAAAAGCTTTTGCCCTCCACAAGAGTGACAAGGATTTCATTATGAAGATCCACAAGGAACTCACACAATTAAACAAAAGCAAAACAAGAAGCACAATCATAATATGGGGAGAACTAAAAAGACAATTCTCCAAAGAGGAAATACAAATGGCCAACGAGCACATGAAAAAATGCTCAATGTCACTAGCAATAAGGGAAATGCAAATCAAAACCACAATGTGATACCACTTTACACCAGTAAGAATGGCCCATATCCATAAAATGGGCAACAACAAGTGCTGGTGAGGAGTTGGAGAGAAGGGGACACTTTTACACTGCTGGTGGGAATGTAAACTGGCCCAAACTCTATGGAAAGCTGTATGGAGAGCCCTCAAATTAATGAAAATGGAACTACCCTATGACCCTGCAATTGCTCTCTTGGGAATTTACCCAAAGGGGATTTCAATGTGGGTTCAAAGGGACACCTGTAATCAGATGTTTATTGCACCACTATTTATAATTGCAAGGACATAGAAGCAACCAAAATGCCTGAAAACAGATGACTGGATGAAAAAAATGTGGTATATATACACAATGAAATATTACTCATCAATTAAAAATGACAAATTTGACAATTTTATGATAGCATGGATGGACTTAGAAGAATTCATATTAGCAGAAACAAGTCAAAAAGAAAAAGACAGAAACCAAATGGTTTCACTATCATATGGGACATGGGTAAGGGTGGGAACAGTCAGGGAGGGGGTGTGAACCCCAGAGATCACAGAGTTGTGAAATTTATATATAAATAAATTATTTAAAATTTAAAAAGTAAAAGAAAAAAAAGAAAAGAACAGAAACAGTGGGATAGGACTCAAAAACAGTACTCTGCTGTTGCACTGTTTTTAATAAGATAGTAAATAAAAGGTTAGACAAATTTGGTGGTTCTAGGCCCATACACCTGCTGCCATAAGTTTCCTTCATCCATAGTGATTTTATTTTGTTCATTTATTTATTTAGTTTGTTTACCTAATTTTCACCCTGTCTGTGCCTTCCTCAGATATCTCTTGGTAGTTTAGCTAAGTGGCTACTATGGAAGAATCAATACAGACCTTGAGACCAGAGAAGGTCACACCAGAGCTGTTGATACAGTCACTATGAGATATTTTCCCCAAGATAATCATGAGCCCAGCACAACCACCAGGCTGCAGCTGACTGGTGCTCATCACTGGCAACAAGAAATAGACTACACTCAGGTGGACTCATGAAGTCTAGGCACTTCTACTCTCCTGGCCTTCTCAGTCAATGAAAGTTTAATTCTTTTGTTCTCAAACTCCAGTCTTAAAACCTACATAGTAACCCAGCCCTAGCACTTCAGATAGCATCTTTTATTTAAGGAGGTCTGTCTGGAGTTCTGTTTCTAGCTCTGTCACTTTTTAATACATCTTTCCTGTAACCAGCAGCCTGGATTCCTCATTCTGATCTTAGCTTTTAGGTACTCAAGGTTCCAGGCTTCTTTTCATGATTTGACTTCTCCACTCCAAGGAGGTAAAACCATAGGCTGAGCCTCTCATTGCCAGTGACATGGATGAGGCACTCCCTTTCTGGTTACACAAAGTCAAGTCAAGAAGCAGTGCTACAAATGAAACTGAAGACCTAACTTTCTGGCCCCCAGGGTATCTTTCACCATACTATCTCCTCCTTGCCATTAGTCCCACTGATCCCCAGTGCATGCCCTATATAGCCCAGTTCCCAGGGAACTCCCTGATCCTCAACACATATGTGTATAAATCAAAGATGGGCAAAACTCCAAAGGTTTGAGGTATGTGCAGCTCTATCACCACGCATGACCAGCAGGCTGCCTACTAACTCAGAACTCTGCTCCTGCCTCCGTGTCCAATATGTGCATCTCTGTCCAGTCACTTAATCAGCAGCATTTATTGCAGACCCGACCCGCTACCATTGTTCCTGCTGTGGGGAGAACACTGAAGGGCTAAAAATGCGTGAACTGCAATGATGAGTAAAACACAAAGATATATTGATCCATTTAGATTTGGTTCAAAGGAAGAAAAACAACCACTATTTGAAGAAGCAGTGACACAAGGATAGCAAGATGTTGGAACATAATCAAGCTTTACAGAGGGGATCATAGGCACTATCAACCACCCATTCTTAGGCTGGGTGCTAGGGTCACATGACACATTGCCTATGCCTGAGATGTTTCATGATTGAAAGTCAAAGTTGTAGCATGTGCCAGGTGTTCTGCTGGGATGGAAGCAGGAAGAAGCTAAGAAGCTACAGCAGCCATGTCCTCAATGGTTCATCCCCACTCCTGCCAAAACAGTGTGAGGAGGAAGCTCCTCTCACAGGTGAGGAGTAGGACAACCAGCTGCCCCATTCTCTGGTGTGTGATTGTACATCCTCCATTTCCCAATGGTTAGCATGGAGGGAAGTTGCTGATAGGGTAAAAGTTACAGGGAGGCATAGCATGAATCTCAAAAGGCACCAGTGAGTAAAACAGAGTCACAGAAGACACGTTGATCCATTTAGCTCCATTTCAAAGAAAAACAAAGAACAAGGTGGTGTCAGTGCTGTAGTTACGACTACTAACTGAGCCCAAACCCAATTGCTGGAGTTTCTGTGAATTCCTCTGTATTTTATTATCTTCTTGACAACAGACACCTTATTGTATGCATTTGTTTATTTCTCTCAAAATTATTCATTTGGAAAACATAGTAAGATTATACATATATGCTTCTTTCTCATTTTATTTTATTTTTAATGAATCAATTTTAATTTAATTAATTTTAATGATATTCTTTTTTCTTACATCCTTGTTATTTTATTGACAGTATAGGGATTTTCACCTCAGTGTGATCACCATTTTCTACCACCACCAAAGCACCTATAGTTCTGTCATCATAGTCATTTGTACTCTTACCCATCTGTTTTCACCCCCCCCTTTCGTCCCCTTATCTCCTAGATGCATTAGATCTACAGTCTACTTTCAAGGTTTGTCATTATCTGACCAGTGTTTTATTTCTTTATATTCCATACTTTAGTGATACCATCCTGTATTTGTCTTTTTCCATCTGACTTACTTTGTTTAATGTCTATGTTGAACTGTCCTGCTATCTATGCCACCTGGCATATCTTCTCTGCCTGCATTGAACAACACCATTCTCACTGCCAGTTGTCAGGGCAGGCATCAGGCTCACCAATCTGTGCAGGTTCTTCATTGGTTCTAGCAGTTACTCAGACACACTAGGCAGGGCAGGCCAGGGTCAACTCCCCAGGCATTTTTACAATCTTTCTCTGGGCTCTCTGTCTCTGGCGTTCTCTTGTGCTCTCTCCATGCTCTTCATCAAAAATGAAAGTTGACTCTCAACAAATTAGTACTCAGAATCTCTTATATAAACACTTTTTTCTTTCCTTTTTGTTAATACGGTGAATTACACTGATTGATTTTCAGATGTTGAACCATCTTTTTGTTCCTGGAATAAATCCCACTTGGTAATCTTTTTAATGTGATGTTAGATTTTGTTTGCTAAGATTTAATTAAGTATTTTTGCATATGTGTACATTAGGGAGAGTCTTCTCTAGTTTTCTATGTGTTGCCTTTGGTAGTACTAGTGTAATATTGGCCCTATAAAATGTGTTTGGAATTATTTTTTTCATTTCTTTGATTTACTCATTAACTCAATGACCTTTTGTTCATTCATGGATTAGAGAATTTCCTTGCTTTCTTTTTATAGTTGATTGCTAAATAGATATCTTTATGATCAGAGAAGATATTTAGCATTTCAATATCCATGAATTTGTTGATACTTGTCTTGTGACCCAACATGTGATCAATCCTTGGGCAATATCAATGTGCACTTGAGGAAAATGTGTATTTGGTTATTTGGGCGCGGAGGGGAATGGGGACAGTGGCAGTGCCTATAAATGTTTATTAAAACTATGTGATCTAGTTCTTAGGGCAATTTGTGTCTATTTTCTGATTTTTTGATCTGCACATTGGGGTGTTGCAGTCTCAGTCACACATGAGTTTTTTCTAATGTTGCAGTCTCAGCCACACATGAGTTTTTTCTAATATCTGTTTTCAGACTTGATTGTAATTGTTTGATGTATTTTGATGTTTCTTTGTTCAGTATTTATAATTATTATGTCTTCCTTTTATTGTAATGTAATTGTAAAGTACATCCTTGTCTCTTGCTAGCTTTTATCTGCTATAAGTATGATTCTCCCTACCTCTGTTTTGGTGCTATTTGCTTGTAGAACTATTTTCCATTCCTTTTTCTTTCAATCTACATTTGTATTTGAAACTGAAATATGTTTCCTGAAGGCAACATATGGTTGAATTTTTCTTCCTACCCCAACTAGATACTTCACATCTTTTGATTGGTGAGTTCAGTCTATTAACATTTAGAGTGATTATTGATATATGAAAATTTGCTGCTGCCATATTGTCCTTAGTTTTTTTGTTTTTTTTTTTTCTATTTAATTGCTTGTTCGGGTCTTTGAGTTTATTCCCGTCTTTGATTCATAGTAAAGCTCCTTTAAATACAGAAGTAATGCTTAGTGGTTGCAAATTCCCTAAGGTTCTGTTCCCTAAGGTCTGAGAATGCATCTATTTCTCCCTTATACCTGAAGAAGAATATTCTTGATTGGCAATTCTTATTTTTGAGTATTTTTAAGATGTTGCTTCATTCTCTTTTTGCCTGTACTGTTTCTTCAGCAAAGTCTGATATTAATCTAAGTGGAGCTCTTTAAATGCTATCTGTTTTCCCCTTTATCAACTTTATTTTATATATATACAGATATAGATATAAATATAAATACAGATATAGATATTTTGTCCTGGACTTGGAAGTTTTACTATGTATCTCACTGTAGGTTTCCTTTAGTGTGGGTAGATTGATATTCTTTTAGCTTCTGATATTTCTATGTTCAGTTCCTTCTTCAAGTTTGGGTGGTTTTCATCTATTATATCTTATAACAATTTTTCAGTTTTTTTCTCTTTCTGTTCACCATGGATTCTTACATTTTTTCCATGTTGTCAAATAATTCTCAGAGTGTGTCTTCATTTTTTCCTTTTCCTCTTTTATTTTTTTCCATAATTTAGTCTCCAAGATCATTGATTTTATACTTAATTTGGGTTTATTAAACTTCCTTGATTGTGTTCACAATTTTTCACCTCTTTCATTGAGATATTCATTATCTAGCCTCCATTGAGATTTTCTACATATTGTAATGCCATTATTTAATGCTTCAATTTTGATTTTCTGTTCATTGACTGTGTTTTTTATAGCTTTCATTTGTTTTTCTGTGTTTTCTTGCATATCTCTAATCTGTTCTTCTGAGTTTTCTTTGTATTGTTCCAGTTCTCTGATTTTCTTAATTGTGGCAATTTTGAATTCTGTATGGGAAGAAAATCTTTCTCATGACTTTGTGGTTTGGATCTGAAAATTTGTTTTCTTTATGTATACTTGCTGGGCCATTTATATTTTTCTTTGTACCCATTTTTTGTTTTTGGTTTGCTCTCCTATAATTGGGGCTTTCGTGTGTATGGATCCTCCTCTCCATTCTTCTGAGAGTTTACCAGCTGGTGGGCATGGCAACCAGGGCATCATGGGGATTGTAGTGGTATGGGAATTCACCCCAAACTCCTCTGGCCCAGGTTCTAGTTTGCACAGCATCTGGGGTTGTACATTGTCAAGAGTGGGGCTGTGAGTATCTGTAGAACTCACCTTGAAGCTCATAGGGACATATATATCTTAATATGATTAAATCTAATGATTTAAAGACAATCCTTTGTGAAGTAGGTAGGTAGGACCTCAGGAAACAAAGGCAGGTGACCTCAACATACAGAAAGGTCCCTCAGCAAAAGAACTAACCAAAAGAAAAGAGCAGTTTTTAGCATGGGGACAAGATGGAGAACACGAAGAATGATCTGCTCTCTTCTTTTCATGGATGTTGATGAGATAAAACAAGGAAATCAAAAACTTTGTAAAGCAATTTTCATTTCCTGATAACCTTTTTGGCAGATATAGGTCTATTTTGTTGACAGCACTATATTGGACTTTGATATATTTAGCCACATTCTCTTAATCTCCAAAGCCAAAGGGATCCAGCCAGACTCTCTCTGAGATCAAAGTTCAGAGGACCAAAAAGTTCATGTGGAGAAACCTCAGTCAGTGAGGATGAGAAGACAATCACCCTTGTTCTCTTAAATGGGGACTACTTAGATGTTCTTTAGTATTCAAAAAGACCAACAGAATGCAGAAAGTTTGATGTGGGGGCAACAAATAACAAAGAGCAGTGGTGCCATTGAGACTGATACGATCTACAGTTGTCACCTGCATTTTAATGCACCCTTCTCCCTTTCCCATCTCACTTTCACAGCTTCACCATTCAGCCAGATCAAACTACCTTCCCCATGTCTTGTTCTAGCCTCCATCATACTGTGAGAAGCACTCTGAATACACTAGAGCCCCAAACTACTCCTACCCCTCATCCTAGTAATATGTGGTCTCTGAACCCTGTCAAATTTCTTCTCTTCCAAACTTACCAGCTCTGATCAACAATCAGAGGTGCTCCTGGTTCCAAGTTGTCTTGCAACCTCTAGGCACTTGGAATTAGAACCACTTACCTTGTTCTGAAAGCACAGAAGCTTGACTCAGTTTTCCATGGGTTCCCACCCCACTTCCATCTCTAGCAAATATTCTGGCTCAGCATTCTCAAGTATATGATGGGTGATATACCCATCACAGTGGATTTACTATGAGCCCACATATCATTGTTTTCATGTACTGTTTTAAGCACCACCAATGTCAAGAAAGAAGTTAATCGCTCCCAACTCTATATGTTGCTGTTCATCTGAAGTTCTGGGCTTCCCAGAGTACCATGGGATGGAGCCCATTGGGTGTCCCCAAGGCTCCTCTAGGTTGCCACTTGCATCTCTAGTCCCCCAACCATGATCACTGCCAAGCAGGGAACAGCAGTGCAGGTGCAGGCCAGTCTCTTCATTCATTCCCCAGAAGAAGAACATGAAGGCAATTTTCATTTGGATTGTTGTAATAAAACTGCTGTGAAAATGCATGTCTGTGTAAATTTTATGAAACTGTAGCTTCCATGTTATTAGGATGAGATTATGAACATTTTTTAAACTGGTTTCCTTTCTCTCCTCTCCCTCAGCTCCATTTCCTCACTTGTACTTCCTGGGACCAACCCTGAGGTTTTTCTCTAGGTCTACTATTGAAATAAGTAGTGGCATGTATAGCTGGAAGTCAGGTGAGAGGGACCCCAGTCATATAACTGGCTACAGTTGGAGCTCAGAGTCCTTGCTTGCTGCACAAATTCCCCTTTCCTCCCTTGCAGGGAAAAGAATCCAAGATAAATATCTGCTGAAAGTGGAGGCAAATTTGATGTCCATTAGTACCTGGTACCCTACTCCCCGATCCCAACCTGGGTCCTGGCCCTGACATTGACCCCAGGACAAAGTCTGGAGGAAATGAACCCAGAACTCAAGAGGAAACACTTGTCTCCACAGTGTTTCTTTCAGAACAAGAAGCATCCTGGTCTAGAAGAACTCATTTTCTAGGGGAGTGGATGATAGAATGGGGTCAGCCAGAATGCAGAGAGGTTAATGTGCAGAAACTATAGTGAGGGTAGTGGTGAGATAAAAGTACCTGGTTTAGCCCTAGAGAGCAGGGGGGAGGTAAGCAGAGCAGATCTGGTGGCCAGGAGAGGATATTCCTAAAAATGACTTCTGTCAGCATCAGGATCCAAAACCACCACATGTGACTTGGAGAAGAGACCCTGATGGCAGCTGCAGTCAACATCCAAAGGGCATTTAGGGTGTGGTGTCTTCTGAACAGAAGATGCATCCCCAGGATTAGGTGGCCATCTTTTCCAGACATCCCCTGTACCCTTCATGGTGTACGTGTTGCTTCCCATGGAGGCATATACCTTTCTACGGGCCTGAGTTTGAAAAAATGGTGTTACATGTTGGAGTGGGCATGGCCAGACCTGCAGAATTTGTGACAAAATGCAGGTGCCCAGGGTTGACTTCAGACCTATGAAAGTCACTGTGCCTGGACTAGAACCCAGGACTTTGTATTTTTAGAGTCAAGGTGATTCTGCTGAGCAGTGAGGCTTGGAAAGTGCTACCCCCAGAGGCCTGGGGTCTTAATCCAACCAGGAGACAAGGGACATAAGCCAGATGCTATTCTTGGTTGTCATGAGAGAAGTGGCTACCCTTATCCTCCCAGGTGTACCTCAGAAGTTTTCGTGCTTGGCCTCTACCTGCTGAGCTGGTCAGCCAAGGCACTTGGAGCCTAAGATGTTATTGCTGCCATAAATTTAAAGAAATGAAGCACTTCAGAAGATAATTTTCAGCTTGCAACCCAACCTGATTTCCTTTAGAAAAATGACTGTATCCACACTTCTGAACAATGTTCCCTTTCATTCCACTGTGGTAACTGCAGTATCCCTGGTCCTATGTCAGATGAGTCCTCCAAAGAAGGAAAGAGGAGAAATGTATCGCCTCATTGTGTGAGAAAATGTATGGGTGAAAGTGTGTGTGTGAGTGTGAGTATATAAGAGTGTGCTGAATGTTTGTGCATGTAGCATAATTACATATGAGTTATATAATACAAACAAAATACAAACAAACATGAATGACTATGGAGATCAAAAAAAATGCACTGGGTTTGGGGGATGGAGCACTCCAGTATGTACAAACAGTCCCGAAGGTAAGGACAAGCTCACATAGAACATGTCTATACATAATGGAAGAGCTGGGATCTCTAAGAGGCCAAAGACTAAGGGTCATTCTAGGCCCCAGTAGCCCATGTTTAGCCTATATCACTGACCCCTTATTATCTCCCAAAGTCCTGAAGCTGCAATAGAGTGAAACTTCACTAGCTTGATTCTGCTCCTTGAAGATGAGGGACCCTGCATGGTTTACCCCATGTGTGGTCACTGTGGGCCATGCATGTAGTCAAGTGCCACATAAGACAAAAACAGTCCTGAAACCCTCTCAGCCAATGGTAGTGAACAGAGCTCAGGGATGAAAAGGGCCCCAGATCAAATTTTGGGAAGGAGTATCAGGTTTCAAGAAGAAGGTAGGCAGCAGATTTCAGAAGTGCTGTGGGGAGAGGTGAGTTAAGCATGTAACAAAAGAGGGAAGCATGGAATAAACCTGGAATGAAACTGTGGAAGAGGGAGATGCTGGGGGGTGGTGATGGTTTGCAGGCTAGGGTACCACCAAAGACTCTGAATGTGATATCAGAAGACAATGGATCATGTGCCAATTAATGGTGGGCAGCAGCAGGTCAGAGAAGTACTTTGCTGCAGGAGTCTGGTAGGTGGGCCAGAGCGGGAGGACCAAAGAAAGGAAGGAAGAAACCACAATCCAAAGTCTCTCAAGAGTAGACAGCATGCCCCAACAGAGATAGAACCATGTTATATGCAGAAACTCATACAAGGAGAGTGCCTTTGGGGAGATCTGTCTATATAAATGAAAGAAGAGGGTTCAGATGAGACAAAAATGACTGTGTTCCTGTGATCTGGTTAAGTCTGGGGCAAGCACATGCCTTGGGCAAGAAAAGAAGCCCGGCTCCAACACTAGGCCCATAGCTCATGGTGCTTCCTTAAAGCTGACAGGTGCAGCCAGAATAAGAGAAGCAGGGCATTTAGGGCAAAACTCCATGCTCTGAAGACCTAACTGCTCCAAGTGAATGTCTGACCATGTATGACCTGTAATCATCTACTATGATTATGCCTAACAGTCCTACTTAGCCTAATGGGGAGGAAAGTCTGTAAGGCTGCAGGGAAATGTAGATGATCACATTTCACTCTAATTAGGAAACCAGGAACAGCAGGGCAAGTGAATTGAATTAATTACAATTAATTACAAAAACCCTAGGCTGGCATCTCCAGGGTGGTGGGTCACTTCTCTGGATTTTTTTCTTGAGAAGCCTCAAACATTGTTGCAGTTTCCACACCTTGTCATGCATCTTTCAGATCCTAGATATCTCTCAGCATGTCCCCCCTCAAATCTGTGAGAAACAGTCATCCCACAGCCCCTGCTGCCTCATAGGTATTAAATCTGTCCAAAGCCCCTTCAATGTCACAGAGGCTTGTTTCAAATGCCATGGAGACCCATCTATTTCTGATCATTGATGGGGACCTGCCCACTGAGAGAGGACACTGGCTATATGGTACCGCTTGCTAGTGATCTGCCACCCACCAATGGTTTCACAGGGCTCCATCTCTGTCTGCATCAAACCATCCTGCTGACCATGCCAACTGTTGGTTAACCAACAAAATCCTCATAGGATCCTTGTGATTTAGTAGACAAAGAATGTTGGAGCCTTTGGATTTTCTTTTTTGGATTTTTAATGATAAAGAAAAAATCATTCTCCTCTCTCCTTCCACCCCCCCTCCCCCAAGGTAACTCTACCTTTTCATCTCCTCCTCCAAATAAGACAGATGACAGAGATAGACAGCAGCACTCCCTTGGGAGACAGAATCAGATGAGACCTCCAGTAAGAAGACTATGAATACTCATAGAAGATCCATCAAATCTTTAAAGAAAACATCTGCAACTTCCCTGCCCCGCATGTACCTGGTGCCTTCTGCCTTAGTTCCAGCAGGTAGGTAGGGCTTGGGAGTCAGTTTGAGAATCACTGGGTTGGATGGGTGCATCCCCGCAAGCCTGGATCCAGCCTGGGTCCAGGCTGAGGGTTGCGGGGAATGAGGGAAAAGGTAACACTAAGCCCCTCCAGTATGCTTCCCCTCCAGTCAGCTCTCATCATGAATAAAGAAAACATCAACAGTCTAACTCAATCACAGAAACAGAAGAGGAAAGGGATGAGAATAAAGGCCCTGGATGTACATATATCCCCTAAGAAGGATCTAAAAAGAGCCTGGAGAGAACCCCCAACACAGGACTGCAAGACCTGTTATAAAGACTATCTAATATAGAACTAGACTTACAACATCACAGGGGTCTGGGAGCTAGAACCCCAGATAGGAGATACCTTCAACAAGGGTAAGGCACACCCCTTTTTCACAGGAAGGGAGGAAACCCACAAAATTATGACAGAATCCCCATAACAGAGCTACAAACCAAAACCAAGGAAACCAGTCAGACCAACCACGTGATGATGGCTGTCCTCAAAAGGGAGCTTCTCTATTGACAAATGGAGGGAGGCAGGCTCCCTAAGTCAAAACCCTGAACCACGGGGTGAAGAAACAGCAAAATGGAACAAAAAAATGGAATGAAGGGGACAGTCAGCAAGAAGGAAGGGGCACTGATTCACACCAAATGAGCCCAGCCTGGCTGCTGGATACAAAATTAGGACAGTAAGTCTAAGTAGCACAGCCTACCACATCCCAAGAAAGCAGCTCCTCACCCAAGAAAATGACATTGTTCCAGAAAGAAAGAGACCATAGAACCAAACTCAGACAAGCAGCAATAAGAAAGGATGTGAATTTAATTGCTCTCTTGGGAATCTACCCAAAGGAGACCTCAATGCTCATACAAAGGGACACTTGTGCTCAGATGTCTGTTGCAGCACTATTTATAATTGCAAGAACATGGAAGCAACTGAAGTCCTAAAACAGATGACTGGATGAAAAAGATGTGGTATATATACACAATGGAATATTACTCATCAATTAAAAATGACAAATTGGATGATTTTATGATAACATGGATGTACTTAGAAGAAATCATATTAACAGAAACAAGTCAAAAAGAAAAAACAGAAACCAAATGGTTTTGCTATTATATGGGACATGGGAAAGATAAACAAAAAAGCCATAAAGAAAAGTCAAAAGGAGCTAACAACCAAATTAAAGTACACAACTGGGGGGGCGGAGGGGACAGTGTGGGAAAGGTCAGGGGGGTTAACCCTGGAGATCACAAAGATATGAAATTTATATATAAATAAATTATTTAATAAAAAAAAGAAAGCATGCAATGTGACTGGGTGGGAGCAGGGGAGGGGAGACAATCAGGTGGTATTCCCAAAGGGGATCAACAAATAACCATTGCATGAAATCTAAAAATAATAATAAGAAGATAATTTTTTTAAAAGACAGTTTCCCCAAAGTTCCATCGAGCTCCCATGGCCTCAACAGAAAGTCTACCTGTTTCTTGGGCAAAGTGGCACAAAGGGAACTCTGCCCAATCATAATTAAGGATTGGGGAAGCTCACTAATAATCATAAGAGATGTCTTAAAAGCATGGTACCAGGTTGGTGAATCTTTTTAACCCTATTTTGGGCTTGGCCACCCCAAGGTATCCTACTTATATTTCTGATTTTTTATTTCACTTTTCTTAAATAAATTTGCCTCACTCACCTATTTGCATGCATGTGTCTTTAGAGTACTTTTTATAACTTTAAGTGACAAGAACCTGGTAAGGAAGTTGTGGGGCTTGTGTCATCTTGGATTCACCTGCACCATTTTCCTGTTTCACTAGGCACAGGTGTGCCCACTCACACATGTGCACACCCACTGGGCCCAGACACATACACAATTATGGAGAGGGTGCAATACCACAGGTGCTGGCTGTATTGGGAGAAAGCCTGAGTAACGCATTTACTCTACAGGATCTCACCACCAGTTGTCAAGGTGATATTGGGTGAAAATGGGGCAGAAGCCTACAACCAACAAGCCAAAGGGAAAAAGTGGCACTTCTAAATGTGGATTCTGCCACTCAGATTCTTTCAGGTTTTTCCCACCTGCATGTGGCAGTTGTCAGTCACATTGCAATTTAAACAATAGGGTTTTATTAACAAGAGAACTAATAAGGGAAACAAAAAGTCAAACAAAAAGTCCTTAATGCCACAAGTGGCCAGTTTTCTTACCCCAGTCACCATTTTTAGTCCCAAAGTTCACAAATTTACCCCTCCAAATCTATGGCAGGTACTATGTAAAAACCAGTGTTTTTTTCCCATCTTCTCTTTGCTTCTTCTCTCCTCAGCATTCCAAGCTGCTCATCTTCTCCAAGGTTCTTCAAATTTTTCTAACAAATACTGATGCAAAATCAGTTTTCCAAATCCCTGGCTTTTTCCAGGTTCCAACTTTCCATGCCACTTTGCTATAGCACCATACACTTCCTTTACCAGGCCTGCCTTTGGCAGCATATGGCCATATTCACCAGGCCTGCCCTCAGCAGCCCCTGGTCACACCAGCCTACCATTCTGGCATCTGACCCCATACCAGCTATTCCTCTGCTGGCCACTCTCCCACCATGGCTCCTCATCACCCGCAGCTCACTCTTTCAGGGGGCTTCTGCCCAGTCTGGCTACTTGGGCTCCTCTTTACCAGCCTCTCATTCCCATGTTCCCACATCTCTCTCCTGCTCCTCTTTTTGTGCTTCTCAGGGGTCTTTCAGACCCCACCCACCAGGATAGTACAATTTTCAACTACATTATTACCAGAGGCCCTTGCTACCAATCCAGCCTAGTCACTCCAAGTCATCAAATGGATCACCAGAAAGAGACTTCCGTCCTGAGTTTTATGAAAATGAGAGTTATATCATCCTCCTGGCAGGTCAGAAGTTCCACAGAGCAGAAAGCCTAGACCTTGAACTCCATCAATCCTGATAGTGTACTTTAGGCAGGTGCCACACTCTTTATCCTAGCTTTTGTCAGGGAGGTGGCAATGCGCAGTTGCCAGCACACAGTAAGTAGGGATCACACTGTAGCTGTTAACCTTGCCTTACCATTGGCATTGTTGTAACAGAGAGAGCAACATAGGTGAATGATTACTGGATCCACTCACTAGATGAGGCAGAGGAAGGGGTGGTGAAAAAATATGTGGAGACATTATGGGAAGTGAAGTGGAACAGGCAGCTTTACTGATTACCCTGCTAGAAAAACAGGAGTGGGGGAGGGGAGAGCAAAGACAAAAGTGTGAAGTGAGGGAAGTTTGAAGCACTTTTAACATTCTGAATTTGTAGACTATCTCTAAAATTTAAATACAGGTCTGTGCTCACTGCTAGCTAGTAAAGTGTCAGACTGTGATTTGTTCCTGCATTTTTTAGACTTTTTAGTCTTTAATTGTCACAGGTGGGTGTGTAGCCTTGCTTCAGTAACAAGCCTTTGGTTCCCCTATCTGCCCAAGGTCTCAGGGCCCGGTTCCCATGGTAACGATTCAGTTTCCCTTATCTGTTTAAAATTTCCCATCCATGTCTTCTGGGCAAGAAAAAGATCAGACTTTTTGCCCTCTAAACCCCAACAAGCATCAGTATTACAACCAGAAAAATAGCTTCCCAGCTGCAGTTCATTTAGCTCATAGAGATTCAAGAGAGCTGTTAGGTGGTCAGTAATTTGGAGAGCTGGTTGTTAAACTGTTAGTGGATTGAAGTCTGAAATAAGAGTGTTTACTTCACAGAAATCAGAAGAACGAGCAAAGCAGGGGGCCTGGGGAAGGGGAGGGCATTACATTGCCTCCAGACAGCCATGTAGAAGCACACCACTGCTTGGTGCTATCAGTCTTATCTTCCCTAGTGAAATTAGAAAGGGTGGGTGGGGTTGGAATCACTTTGTTGATCTTATGCATATTCTCTGTCTCACTTAAACCTCCAGGTGAACTCTTCAGGGCAGGGTCTTTTGAGGCTTGTGAATATGAGGTCAGCCTTTCAGGCACTCAGTCCTGAGACTCAGAGACTCTTTGGCCTTCTCTGTCATTTCAATGCCCCTTTTAGACAATACAGCATTTTCCCCATTTTTACCAAGTATGCTGCCATTGCTTTGACAGTAAACAAAGCACTAATGTTTTTTTAAGGATAGTCAGTCATTTGGTAATTTAGGATTGTAAAGTTGAAAAATTAAAAGGTGATTATTTGATGGGTAAGTAGTAGGTCTCCAAGAGAGACAAACACTTCCAAATATATTGGCATGAGCAACCTTCCACTTATTTGATGCTAAAAGAGCATCCTGGGAGCCTCAAAACCCCAAATCCATGACAGACCTCTGCTTTCATCTAGACCAGCACTTCTCACACACTAATGTGTACATGAAATGCCTGAAAGTTTTATGAAAAAGCAGGTTCTGATCTGGCTGTTTTGGGGCAGGATCCGGGATATTTCAGAAATTAGCATACCCTCAGGATTCACATTGCTGTTGGTGGGTGACCATACCTGATCACCCACAGAATTCTTGGAAGTATTCTGTAGTAAGTATTCTGACCTTATTACAGATAACCCCATTTAACACTCTCTATGTATTTTTCTCTGTTATCTGCTAGCAGATATTTCTCAGTCAAGTCCCAGAGCTCTGACAAAATAAGAAAACACTCAGTACCAAAAATGGGTTTGAGAGAGCTCATCTGGCACTACTTCAGCTCTGTGCCATGGTTTAGAGGAGCTGCTGCACCCCACATCCCTATACCTGGTACATCAGCTAGAGGAATTAGAGTACCAGAGCTCTCTCCATGTGATTATCCCATGGTGTCCTTAAACCATAGCTGTTGCCTCCCATGAGGCAGCATGTTTAATCAATGTGCAAATAATCATCATATTATTAGTCCATCCTAAATAAGCCACCTCCCTGCTAGTGGGAAGAGGCCCAGAAAAAGGAATGGTCACTAGGTTATGTGGTTCATGGGGTCTGGACACACAGTTGGCCATTACTCTGACCTCCAATTCCCTCCTTCACTAGGCCTACTCATTAATTTTTATCTCAAGATCCAGTCCCTTGGAAATTATCTCACCAAATAGCTCATTTAAGGGAGTCTAGGCTCTTTAAAAGACAATTATTATCAGAGAACTACTTTTGGAATTCAGCTTCATTTGAACATTTTAAACAGTTCATTAAAAGTTCAGAAATTCTCATTGTCATGCAAGATCTACTTGCTTAAGTTATTACACTGAAAATCAATTAATTCTTTTAGTCATATTTCTAATGGAGGATGAATTTAATTATTTGTATAATATGACAAATTTCTGCTAAAGACTGACAGCTGTGAGTTTTAATCACTGTTCTCATTTAGGAAACCATTCTCACTTCCCAATTGTATTAACTTGTGGAGAAAGAATGGGTTAGAATTGCAATTCCCAACAAAAAAATTGGGCCACAAAACTGGGGCTATTATTTTCACGAATGGAGACCTTCCCACTTGGGTACTTGGATATCATCAAACTTCTGTTGTAGACAAACAGCTACAACAAAGGACACTGTGTCCTTAGTAACTCAAATTTTATAATTCTCTCTGGTTTGTACCTCAGATTCTTCATATAAAATAGACATGAAGACATCCCTTTGGCATTTTTTTCAGGACTCTTGTCCCACTTTTCTCATAAAAAAAAAAAAGATGAGTCAGTTAAATCAAAAGGATGCATAATGAAGAATTGAAGAATTAGCTTCTTCCCTGCCCTCCTGCCTGAGGGCAATATCTTAGCATTCCACAGTCCAGGTTCTGGGTTGTTCAGAAAATGTTTATACAACTCAAAAATGTGCACAGCTATGTGCACATGAGTCAACACCAATAGTAGCACACCCCAAATGTGGTTGTGCCCTGACTTTGCTTTCTTTCTTTCATTATATGTTGACAAATATATTTCTCTTCTGCATTTTAAATTTTTTAGTTCTTGACCACTGATTAGCTCTATATGTGGTTATATCTCCTTTATTAATATTATTTCCCTAGTTACAGTTATTTTTCCATTCTTATCCAAGTCTGTTTTCCACACCCTTGCATTTTTGTACCCCTTATGTTTCTAATGGAACTTTTACTTTTATCATGGTTTTGTAATTTTAGTTTTATTTGTTTCCTTATGTCACCCAGATCAATATTATCTCCCTTTGGTGTCTTTTTTCTCTTATTTCTAGTATATTTTATTTGTACTATTTTTCTTTATCATTTACTATTTTAATGTGCAGTAAAGAACAATAAAACATATTCGGCATCTTAACAAAAGGAATTTAATATGACTTATTGTCACTCAGTATCAGAACTGGAAAGAAAAAGGAGAAACATTGAAGTGTCATCTAGATAAACTGCTAGAAACTGCTCCCATCCTCAGGCCATATATAGAAAGTAAAAACTTTTAGAACATTAAAGTATGCAATTTTGGCAAAGGATCATTCTTAACTGCAAAAGAGATTTCTGATTAAGGGTTATTGCTTGGTTAGTGTTTATGTTCTCCAGGTTCCAGGGGGGCCCTCCATAGCCCATGACCCAGAAGTCTGGAAATGAGACTTGGCTAGCAATAGCAAATCAAAAATTATGACCAAGGGGGTAAAGAGAGCATCAGAAGAGATTCCCTGCTTCATTCCAAGAGAAAAATCTAAAGTAATCCAATAGTCCAGTCCAATATAGTCACTAAACTCAGAATATCACTTGATTTGGAGTGAAAGCTGAAACCCCACATGAGCATCAGAAACTAGTGTTGACAGTGTGTGACAGAAGAGATGTCAAGGAAATTCAACTCTAAACAAGAGATGAGTGGTGATAGACACTGACTGGGTAGAAACTGTAGTTCAAATCTATGCTCTGGTGATAGGGCATTTCAAGGGAGGATACAGTGGCTTAGTGTAGCCCTAAATGAGGGGAAAACACAAGCAAAATCCTAGGGTAAATGAAATGGATAGGCACTACAGTGAAGAAGACAAGGAAGAGAAAGGTACAGCTCCCTTCTCCCACCTCCCTCAGAGCTCAAACTAAAACAGAAAAGCTTCACTCGAAGTACCACCACAAAATTGCACTGACTGCACAATGCAGAGACACAGCTCTGAAACCCAGAAAGAAGGGTTATCAGTGGTACCACGGTCATAAGCTGCCATCCCACTCCCCTGCATACTACTTTCACTTAATCCAGGTCCTTTCCCGATCCTCAGAAGCTACAGGTTATCCCAAACAAACAGCTTAATCTACTGGAAAAGTGAAAGCTCTGCACCCTTAAGACATTTGAACAAGCAGTGACAGTAATTTTAAAAGTTACAAATATAGGGTAATGGAAAAATATAACAAATACCACCTTCAGTTCTCAAGAGGATAATTCATCACAGATAAAGCACAAATTTCTGGAAACTAACCACAAAGACATAAAAGATCTTCTTATCAGATAGAGATTTCAAAATTACCATAATAAAGAAATTAAAATAAGTTGAAGAAAATCCAGAAAAATAAATGGGGGGGGGGAGAATGATATACAAAAGATTAAAATTGAAACTTTAAATAAGAAAATAATGGAGATGCAGAATGTAATATCAATAGAGGTGATAAAAAAATTGAGAGAAAGCTTTGGAACTCTAACAGACCAAATGTAGGAGTGAATTAGTGACCATGAAGATAACAATGCACAAAGAATACAGGCAGAAGAAAATTTAAAAGATATATTTTAAAAAATAAACCCTTAGGGATTATTCAAATTTATGAAGAAAGGTAATTATAAGAATATAATTCCCCAAGGGGAAGAGAAAAAGAAGGGGACAGAGGAATTATTTAAAGAAGTAACAGAGAAAAGCTTTCCAAACCTGGAGAAGGAACTAAATATTAAAATTCATGAACTACAAAACCATCTTGTTAACTAAATGGAATGAGAATTACACTAAGACACATAGTAGTGAAACTTCCAATAATTCAAAACAAAGAAAGATTGTTGAAGCTGGCTAAGGAGGAGATAATTTGTAAAGGAGCCCTGATGAAAGTTGAATGACTTCTTAAGGAAACTTTATAGGTAAGGAGGAAATGGGAAAACATGATCAAGAAACTCAAAGATAAAAACTTCCAGTAAAGGATACTAAGTCCTGAAAATGACTTCTGATTGAAAAAATAAAGACCTTCTCAAACAAAAAAAGAGATGAAGGAATTTGCAAAGTCTAGACCTTCCTTCAATAAATGCTGAAAGGAACCCTTGCATTTAAAGCAAAAAGAATATCCACAATGAGCTGATCAAGGAAATAGGTAGAACCATAAAATTAAGGATTAAATGACATTATTCAACCTTCACATAACAATAATTGTGATAAATATAAACAAGCTGAACTCAAGACTCAGAGTGGCTCTTTAGGTGAGAAAATAGAATACAAATTTATGCTGTCTCCAGGAAACACACCTAAGCTCCAAAGAAATTTAGGCTCAAAGTAAAGAATTGGAAAACAATCCTACAAGTCAATGGAACCTGAACAAATGCAGGTACAATCATACCATACCAGATAAGATATTTTTCAGCTAAAAACAGTAGTAAATGACAAGGGAATAATATATCAGGAAGATATGGGTTTCATTGATATACTCTTACCAATAAAAAAGCATCAAAATATATAAGGCATTTACTAACAAATGTGAAATCAGATAATGTGAAAATACATTACTGGCTCAGACCATCAACACCCTACTTTCACCAATGGACAATCTACCAGACAGAAAATAGATAGGACACAATATCTTCTAAGAATTAGAACACAGGGTTTAATAGCCATTTAAATGGCACTGCAGCCCTCAAAAGTTGAATATACAGTCTTCTCAAGTACAAATGGCAAATTCTCCAAGATGAATCATATTTTATATCACAAAACAAATAGTAATAAATTCATGACCACTAAAATCATACCAAGCATCTCTTTGATGGAAATAGTATCAAACTAGAAATCAATCACTAAAAAAGAAAGCAGGAAAAACCACTAATATATAGGACTGAATGACACATGACTTAATGACTACTGGATTAATGAGTAAAACTTAGGAAGAAATCAGAAAATACTTTCTAACAAATGGAAAAAAGGACACAACCTACCAGAACTAAGGCACACAGCAAAAGCATCTACATCAAAAGAAAGAGAGAAAGAAAAACAGCCCAAATTAAAATATCTTATCTCCTTATTCCCACATAAGGAACTAGTAAAAGAAATCAAAATAAACAGATACCCAACCAAATGAGGGGGAAATTTTTGCACTACACACAACTGACAAGTGTCTGATATTAAATATCAACAAAGAACTCGCACAACTTAACAAGAGCAAAAAGTCCATTCAAAAAATGGGAGAAGAGCTTAAAAGAAAAATGCATCAGAACATAAGAAAAGTTTAAAGCTTTGAAAAGCTCCCAGTAAGTTAAAATGTAGACCACTTTCACTTGTACAAAATATCAAGGAGGAATTTCCAGCAGACTATAATTCCAGAGTTCCCTGGTTCTTAAACTGCAAAGGAAATTAATTTGTATTTACATTAAGAGTCATAGAAATTTATATCATCTGATAAATATTAAGAATCTGCCTCATATTTTTTGGTGTGCCAAATGATACCAATAAATGACTTAAAACAAAAAAGAAAGAAAGAAAAGAAACTTCTCCAAAAAGGAAATACAAATGGCCAATAGACAAATGAAAAAATGTTCACATCACCATATCATCAGGGAAATACAAATCAGGGAAATACAAATGGCCAATAGACAAATGAAAAAATGTTCACATCACCATATCATCAGGGAAATACAAATCAAAACCACAATGAGATACCATCTCACACTGATAAGAATAACCCATATCAAAGAACAGGCAACAAGTGATGGTATGGATGTGGAGGAAAACGAACACTTTTACATGCTGGTGGAATTGCAAACTGGTCCATCCACTATGTAAAAAAGTGTGAAGGACTCTAAAGTTGAAAATAGAATGACCAGGTAAATGGAATTTACCATCTAATTACCATTAAATCCAGCAATTTCACTTCTGGGAATCCACCCAAAGGATACCAAAACACTAATTCAAAAAGATACCTGCAATCAAATGTTTACTGCAGCACCATTTAAATAACCAGAATATGGAAACCACCCAGATGCCTCAAAACAGATAAATGGATCAGAAAGTTGTGGTATATGTATGCAACAGAATATTATTCATCAATCAAAAAGAAAAAATTGATGTTTATGTGATAACATGAATGGACCTAGAAGGTATCATGTTAGCAGAAATAAACCAGAAAGACAAAAAAATTACTGAATGATCACACCTATAAGCAGGATATAGGGAAAGCAAACAAATAGAACAAGGAAAATTTTAAATTGTTAGCAGAACAAAAGCCTAGAGCAAGAGAGGGGGAAGGGAGTAAATTCAGGGGAGGGATGGTACAAGGAATTAAGATGATGGTTCACTGATGATAAACTAATGGGAGAACCTCAGGGTAGACAATGATGCAATATGTGTGTGTGCAATCAATTAAAAAAAGATTTTTTAAAAATTATTTTAAAAAAGAAAAAGTAGTAAATGATCAATGAACAATACAAGGATCAAAAGAAGGCAGGGAAAATGAAAAAATAGAGCAGAAATAAATAAATGAAATCATAATTTTAAAAATATCCCAAATGTTAATGAAACCACAAAGTGGTTTTTTGAAAAAAAAAAAAAAATGAACAGAATAGACAAGCTTCTAGCTAGGCTCACAAAGATAAAAAGGAGAAAATTAAAGTAGAATCAGAAATGAAAAGGAGTTACAATATGTGTCTCAGAAATTCAGAGAATCTTAAGAGATTAGCATGAACAATTTGTATGCTAATAAGTTGAATGATCTAGAAGAGTTATTCAAATTCCTAGAAATATACAAATATCCAAGACTGAATCAGGAAGAAACAATAAACTTAGACAGATCAATTGCAGGCAAAGAAATTGAAACTATCATAAAAACAAAAAAAACCTCTCAATAAGTTTATTTCCAGGACCAAATCATTTCAATGGTAAGTTCTACCAAACTTTCAAAGATGAACTAATATCTATACTTTTCAATTGCTTCCCAAAAACTGTTAATGTAAGAATAGCCACACATTTTATGAGGCCATCATCACCCTAATATCAAAACAAGACAAAGATACACCACAAAATAAAATAAATAAAACTACAGACTAATATCTCAGATGAACATAGGTGAAACATAGATGAAAAAGACCTCAACAAAGTCTTAGAAAACCCAGTCAAAGCATGCATTAAAAGCATCATATACCATCAGGAAGTTGGATTTAGCTCAGGGACACAGGATTGATTCACCATCAAAAAAATTTAATGAAATTTACAGATAAAAACAAAAATGTGATCACATTAATGCTGAGAATGCAATTGATAAGATTTGAAATCGGTTTATGACCAAAACCCTCAAAAATTGGGTACAGATTGTCTAGCATAATAAAGACCATATAGGATAAACCCTTAGTTAATATTAATCTCAATGGTGTAAAGCTAAAATCTTTTCGAAGTCTACCACAAGACAAGAATGTCCACTATCACCACTACTAATCAACATAGCATTAGAAGTGTTGGGAAAAAAAGTAAAATTAACATTATGTATAGATGACATGATGATTTAAAAGAATGCCCTAAAGACTCCAATTCACTGAAAATCTAGCTGAAGTAACAAATCAGTTCAAAATAGTGGCAGGTTACAAAACCAATACACAAAAATCAGTTGCTTCCTTTATGTAAACAGTGAACTAGAAGAGAACATGCAACTGCCTGCTACTTTTAGTGTGAAAGTGAAATTAAAAAACAATCCCATTTATAATTATAATAAAGCAAGCTAAATAACTAGGCATAAGCTTAACAGAGGAGGTGAAGGAACCATATAATTAAAACTATAAGGCATTGGAGAAAAGTAGATGGAAAGATACCTCCTGTTCATGGATTGAATGAATTAATATCGTCAGGCACATGAAAAAATATTCAAAAATCAGTTACTAGGGAAAAACAAATCAAAGCCACAATGAGATGCCACCTCACAGCTATGAGAATGGCTATGAGAATGGTTTCTTTTATACAAAAAATAAAAGAAACAAGAAACAACAATGGCTTTTCTTTAAAGGTATGGTCAAAAGGAACTCTGTACACTGTTAATGGGAATGTAAACTGCTCCAGTCTCTATGGACAACCATATGAAAGTTCCTAGAAATATTAAAAATAGATATAGCATATGATTCATCATTTCCACTTCCAATATCTACCTAAAAAACACAAAATCAGTCATGTGAAGTGATGTCTGCACTCCTATGCTCATTGCAGCACTATTTATCGTTTATTGACTTGGATTTTACAATATGCAAGTTATGGAAACAACCCAGGGTCCAAAAGCAAAGTAGCAGATTTAAGAATATATGTGTGTGTAAGGCAAACTTGAATAAATACACAAAGATTAAAATAATACGAACTTTCTTCTCAGATCATAAAGGTATCAAACTAGAAAGCAACAATGAAAAGAAAGCAAGAAGACCATCCAACACTTGAAGACTGAACAACATGCTACTAAATGAAGAATGAGTAATTGAAGAAATTAAAACCTATTTCGAAACAAACAACAAAGAAGACACAGCATTCCAAAATGTCTGGGATGAAACAAAAGTATTTCTATGAGGAAGGTTCGTAGAAATATAGCCCCATATCAAAAAAAACAAGAAAATAACCAAAGAAATAGCCTTATCTTCCAATCGAAAAATTAGAAAAAGAGCAACAAAAAAATCCAAAACCCAGCAGAAGTCAAAAAATAATAAAAATAAAAGAAGAAATAAATAACCTAGAAACCAAAAGGACTATCCAAAAGATCAACAAAACCAAAAGCTGGTTCTTTGAAAAAATAAATAAAATTGATAAATCCCTTTCAAAGCTTGCAAAGGAAAGAAGAGAAAAAATTCAAATAAACAGGATTACAAATGAGAGAGGAGAAATTACAACAGAAACAAAGAAATCCAAAACTAATCCAAAAATAATAAGAGATTACTATGAACAACTATATGGAAATAAATACAACAACCTGAATGAGATGGACAGACTCTTAGAAAGATACAACTACCCAAAATTGAGCAAAGAAGATTATAGAGAACTTAAACAAACCAATTACAGGCAGCGAAATAGAAGCAGTCATCAAAACTCTACCTAAAAACAAGAGCCCAGGACCAGATAGCTTTATTAATGAATTCTACCAGACATTCAAAGATGAAATAACCCCTGTACTACTAAAACTTTTCCAAAAAATTGAGAAAGGAAAACTGCCAAACACATTCTATGAAGCAAACATTACATTCATACAAAAACCAAATAAAGACAGCACCAAGAAAGAAAGCTCTAGACCAATTTACCTAATGAACACAGATGCAAAAATCTTAAAATCCTGGCAAATTGAATCCAACGATGCATAAAAAGCATTATTCATCATGACCAAGTGGGATTTATCCCAGGGGTACAGGGGTAGTTTAACATCCAGAAATCAATTAACATAATCCACCACATCAACAAGGAGAAAACCAAAAACCACATGATCCTATTAACAGATGCAGAGAAAGCATTCAACAAAGTCCAATACCCACTCATGATAAAAGTCCTTGAAAAATTGGGGATAAAATGAACATACCTCAACATAATAAAAGCCATCTACCACTAACCTACAGCAAACATCATCTTAAATGGGGAAAAACTAAAATCATTTCGATTAAGATCTGGAATCGGGCAAGGATGCTCACTTTCTCCACTACTTTTTAACATCATATTAGAAGTACTAGCTAGGGCAGTAAGGCAAGAGAAAGACATAAAAGGGATACAAATAGGAAAAGAGGAAATGAAGCTATCATTATATGCAGATGGCATGATTCTCTATATAGAGAACCCAAAAAAATCCACAGAAAAGCTACTTGAAATAATAAACCAGTTCAGTTAGTAGCCAGATACAAAATCAACACACAGAAATTGGTAACTTTCCTATATGCAAAAAGCCAAGAAGAAGAAGAAATTAAAAAAGCCATCCCATTTACCATCGCACCAAAAATAATTAAATACCCAGGAATAAACCTAACAAAAACACGTGAGAGATCTATACAAAGAAAACTTTAAAATGCTGCTAAAAGAGATAAAGAAATGGAATGATATTCCCTGCTCATGGATGGGAAAAATTAACATCATCAAAATGACCAGCCTTCCAAAAGCAATCTACAGATTCAATGAAATCACTCTAAAAATTCCAGTGACATTCTTTAAAGAGATAGAAAAATATATATAGAAGTTCATATGGAATAACAAAAGACCCCGAATATCAAAAAACCTCTTGATCAAAAAAAAGAGAGTGGAGGCCTAACTATTCCAGATTTCAAGTTATACAACAAAGTCATAATAATTAAAGCAGCATGGTACTGGTACAACAGACAATCAGACCAATGGTACAGAATTGAGTGCCCAGATATAAAACCACACATATATAGTCAACTAATCTTTGACAAAGGAGGGAAAAACTTACATTGGAACAAAGATAGACTCTTCAATAAATGGTGCTGGGAAAATTGGACAAAGACCTGCAAAAAAATGGACCAAGAAAACATCTTCACACCTTGTACAAAAACCAACTCAAAAATGGATAAAAGACTTAAATATCAGACCTGAAACCATAACATACATAGAAGAAAATTTGGGAAAAACCCTCCATGAAGTAGAATTCAGAAATCCTTTTCTGGAAAAATCTACAGATGGCAAAAAAATGAAGGAAAACATAAACAGATGGGACTACTTCAAACTAAAAAGCTTCTGTACAGCAAAAGAGACAACAGAAAAAAACTAAAAGAAACCCAACTGAATGGGAAAAAATTTTTGACATCCACAAGAGTGACAAGGGTTTAATAACGAAGATCCACAGGGAACTCACACAACTAAACAAAAGCAAAATAAGAAGCCCAATCAAAAATGGGAGAACTAAAAAGACACTTCTCCAAAGAGGAAATACAAGTGGCCAACAGGCACATGAAAAATTGTCCAACATCACTAGCAATCAGGAAAATGCAAATCAAAACCCAGTGAGATACCACCTTACACCAGTAAGAATGGCCCACATCCAAAAAATGGGCAACAACAATGCTGGCGAGGATGTGGAGAGAAGTGAATACTCTTACACTGCTGATGGGAATGTAAACTTGCCCAACCTCTATGGAAAGCTGTGTGGAGGACCCTCAAAATAATGAAAATGGAACTACCATTTGACCCAGCAATTGCTCTATTGGGAATCTACCTCAATGCTCACACAAAGGGACACCTGTAGTCGGATGTTTATTGCAGCACTATTTATAATTGCAAGAACATGGAAGCAATCGAAATGTCCTAAAACAGATGACTGGATTAAAAAGATGTGGTATATATACACAATGGAATATTACTCATCAATTAAAAACGACAAATTGGATGATTTTATGATAACATGGATGGACTTAGAAGAAGTCATATTAGCAGAAACAAGTCAAAAAGAAAAAGACAGAAACCAAATGGTTTCGCTATTATATGGGACATGGGAAAGATAAACAAAAAGCCATGAAGAAAAGTCAAAACAAGTCAACAACCAAATGAAAATACACAACTCAGGGTGGGAGGCAGGACAGGGTGGGAATGGTCGGGGGGGGGTGAACCCCAGAGATCACAAAGATGTGATATGTATATATAAATAAATAATTTAATATTAAAAAAGAATAAAAGAATATATGTGTGGGGGTGGGATCTGTGCCTGCCCTGATCGGCAGGTGCCTGCAGCTGCTGGCGAACCTAGGCCAGCGGCTGCACCCAGTCAGCAACCATTACAGCATCCACTGGGCCCCTCTGCCGTCTACCTGGCGGGTAAGGGGGACGCAGGAGCCAGCCGGAACCCCTGGACTGGCATGGGGCACGTGACAACAAGGGGGGGGCATTAAAGCCCCGTAAGGCGACCGGCGGGTAGGATGACACCCTTGATGCTTCACCCTCATTCCTCTTAGCTCTCAGGATGACTAATAGCATAAACGTGCACACAGAGACATAGAACAGATGAGGGGCCAAAAAGAGCCTGCGCATGCATGTGTGTGGGACACAGAATAAGGATCATTCAGAAAGATATTAGATGCTGGAACGGAAAAATATCTGTGGTAAAAACCTTCATCCATAGCTTCACCGGAAGCTGATGAGTCAAAACCCCATGTGGAATTTGCCACCTGAGGAAACATGGCTCCCTCCCCAAGCCTTTGGAGAGAAGGCTTGCAGTCAGAGCATTAGCTCCACAGCAAATCTGCAAACGGATGGAGAGGAGATGACCTGCAAGGTCCATCAACGGATGCCTGCCCTCATCGAGAAACCTCCTCACTGACAATGACTGGGGGAAAGGATCCCCAAAGCCAGAGGTCAGAGAAATGAGGTTCAGAGATAGTGGAATGGCAAGGAGATCGTACTGGAACCAGCAACTAGAAGACACCGATAGACCCCAAATGAACATGGACTGACTGCCCAATACAAAGCTAAGGACTACAAACCATCAAACACAATGTGCGATGGGCCTGGAACACAGTCCCTCATCCGACAAATGGACACAGCCACAGAAAAAGGGACCAAAGGACCAATGAACCCAACATAAACCAAAAAAGAACAATGAGAGTGGAGACTGAGTGAACACAAGGGCGGGGGAGTGGAGGAGGGAATGCATGCCAGTAACCATTTACCTTATTTACTTACATAAGAATTTAGAAATAAAATTTAAAAATAAATAAATAAAGTGGGGTTCCTCTGGCTTTACCCCAGCCACACACAAAAAATACATATATATGTGTGTGTACACATACACATATGTATATACACATGCTTTTAAATCCATATACATGTATATATAGTATACATAGTCATATAGATAATATATATTTTGTATATATTATATTACATAGATATATATAGCACATTTTTAATACTAAGCATCATTTTTTCATCTTCTATTTTAATTAGCCCATCATCATAAATGAAACTATCTCAAACCTGATTAGTCCATTTACAATCCAATCACCAAATATAAAGGGGAAAAGTTCGAATGTCTGAAAATAGACCAATCTCCCTGACATCTGGGCAAGTTCTGAGGAACTATGGCAGGAGATGACCTTAGTGGGAGCAGAGGCACACTACACTTCATGACTCTTCAGTGAGAGCAGGTACAACAATGCAAAAGGGTTGGGGGTGGGGGGTTGCTGAACCTACAGTAGCACTAGGACATGGGTCCCATTTTCTTCAGGGTGGGCTCCACTGGGACCTCATCATAATGGTCCAGCACTCTACAGTCCTTTTTTGCCTACAGTTCCAGAGAAACACTGTGCCAGAGCTGGCTAAGTGAGGCACAACATACCTCCCCACGTAGCTTGCCTTCCATACTAGCACTTGCCAATGGAGTTGCATGCCTTGAAGTGGCTTGACAGGGAACTATCACCAGCTACCACTACTGCTGGCCTAAGCCCCAGGGGACCACTCACACTTAGGGCAGCAGGCAGTTGTATGTCCAGCAGTTTCTGCTGGTTTCAGAGCTGCCTGCATTGGCTGCCTTTCAGGCCATGTGCTTTGGAACCAGCGGTGCAAGCAAGCCCTGCTGCTAAGGGTGGGAGTGGGCAGGGCCTGGTGCAACTTTGCCCCATGATTTGTACTGCAGGGGTCAGTTTCATTCCCTCATTATGTGTTCCTTATGATTTTTCTCTGTATAAGATCATGTCATATATATATATATGACATACATACATATATACATATATACATACATACATACATATATACATATATAGTCTTATTTCTTCCTTAGTCAATATACCTTATTCTCATTCCTTTTTCTGACCTAGTTGGTGTAGAACCTCCATTACAATGTTGAATAGAATGACTAAGAGGAGACATTCTTTCCTTGTTCTGAATCTTAGGGAGAATTTTTCAATCCTTTACCATTAAATGTGAAATTAGCTGATGGGTTTTTTTCATTGATTCATTGTATCAAACTGAGGAAGTCTCTTTTCATTCCTACTTTATTGAGATCTTTTATGATGATAGAATTTTGTATTTAGTTGAGTATGTCTTTTAAGGTGATCATGTGACTTTTATCCTTTTTCTAAAAATAGCATTTTATTGATTTTTTTGCATGTTGAACCATATTCACATTCCTCAGATAAACTCCACGTGGTGATAGTGATAATCTTTTTTATGTACTGTCCCTCTGCTCTATCCACTTGGTCATAAGTTATGATAGCACCAAACTTTCTAAGATGGTGCTCATCATCTATTGTTTGCTATTAATTTGTTCCTTTAAAATTCTTAAAATCCTTAAATCCTTGTTATCTCACTCAAGTCTTAAATCAGACATATTCCTACCTGTACGTTCATTGTTTCTCTCCCTTACTCACTCAACACTAAATATACAGGATTTATTACGGTTTCCAGTAGTGGGATACTGATATAATCCTGTTTAAGTTTCTAGCAACTATTACACTCATAAAAAATGAAACCTCTATACATTGGGAAGATTGCATCTGACTTTTTTCACATGAATATGTAATTTTTATTATTATAAATACTTGCATTTTAAAATAAAATTCTTGAAACTCCTGTTAGAATTTATGCAATGTACCACAACAGTTTAAAACTTAATGTGATCCATTTTTTAAAATATACGAGCAATCTCCACAATTGCAGGCAGAAATACTACCATTATCTTTTTTCATACAGTTCTGTTCCACTTATCTCATAGAATTTTATCTTAATGTCCTAAGATTTTACATGAGATTGCTTTATTATTATCTTTATAAAAGTTTGCAACAAAAATAGGTACATATATGTTAAAACTATTTCCTCTGATGTAGGCTTTAAGTGTTTAAAATTTCTGGGTAGAGTTATCATTGCAATTATAATTGATTCATAATTTTGTTGCTAAAGATAATGGAGTAGAAATTTTGATAACTTATTATATAAAAGGTGAGATTGTATTGGTAAAGCATCTCTTAAAATGATTTGGATTAGAAGCTGACCCTTGTATCCAGAATAAGACAATGGTAATGGATTCAGCTTTCAAGAAAAGTGTGAATCCATCCACCCATAGTCCATATGAACATAAATCCACTTTTCTGCATCTAAATATGTATAGATGTTACTTATTTATAGAATTAAAATGGGGATATTTGTCACCAAATTCATGCTCACCTTTTGTTTTTGTTTTATATCTGTAAACATTAAAAAACTTTATTCATATCTGAGATTAATATGGATTTTGTTAAGCCAGTATCACTCAGCTCTTAGAAACAATAGCAGTTACATCTCCCTTCAATTTTGTTGAAAGCAAAGAATTTAAATCAACAAATGAATTTTTAAATAAATAAATAAATAAATTTGTAATCTTATGTCTTCCTCAAAAAAAAAAAAAAGAATTTTTCACCCAACCATTTAAATATCCATTAACCCGTTGCTGAGAATTATACCTAAATTCCCCTTTACACTATTCCCAGAGATACATCAGTTTCACAAGCTCTCATTCAGTGGCACTTGGCTCAACACAATAAGAGAAAAGATTGGAGTTTGTGTTACCATATGTTTTGAATATTTACTTGTTAAGATCTTGAAGCTGGACTTTGCCAACCAAATGATAGAGATATCATTGGTGTAGTGCTTAGCTGGGCATTGCAGCTTCAGCTCAAGCCAACTTCCAGATGGGGCTACCTTTTCTCAACTCAAATA
Organism: Uropsilus gracilis; assembly: GCA_004024945.1. Classification (NCBI taxonomy): domain Eukaryota; kingdom Metazoa; phylum Chordata; class Mammalia; order Eulipotyphla; family Talpidae; genus Uropsilus; species Uropsilus gracilis. The sequence continues at coordinate 51,665 of PVHY01009645.1, forward strand.
AATGTGGAATGTTTGTTACTAGAAACAGTATAAAAATCACAAAGAAATGAATTGTGAAATGTGTCTCATCAGAAACATTACTAGAAACAGTCAAAAATAAAATGATAATATCTAAAAATGGGGTGATATATAGAGGGTTTTTAAAACTCAAAAAAAAATAAAACAGTATGATTAAAAATGGGTGGATAGCTCTACAAAGAAAGATATATCAATGTCCAGTAAACACATGGAAAGATGCTCAATATCATTAATCGTTAGGGTAATGCAAGTCAAAAAACAATTATGTGTTTCCTCCTCACATCCATTACAATGGTGACTATCAAAAAAACAATATCAGCAAGAATATGGGGAAATTAGAAGTCATGTGCTTACTGTTTGGAATAAAAAGTAGTTAATATGTTTCCTAAAAAAAAGAAAAAAGACAAAAAAAGCAGGATTTCCATATGATCAGGTATTTTACTTCTGGGTATATACACCAAAAAATTGAAAATAAAATCTCAAAGATTTCTTCCCCCCTTCATATACATATCACCATTATTCACAAAAGTTTAAATGTAGGAGCAACCTAAGTGCCCTTCATCAACAGGTGAATGGATAAGCCAAATTTGATAAACACGGGGTGGGGGGGTTCACCTTAAAAAGAAGGAAAACTATAATTTTTTGAGTTTATGTTAAACAAGATACCAGTAAGTACAAGACAAATACTTTATGATTCCACTTTCATTAGATTAAGTAGTGAAAATCATAATACGTTGAATGATAGCTGCCAGAAACTAGAGGAAAAGAAGAGTTATTGTTTAATATGTATATAGTTTTAGTTTTATAAGATGAAAAATATAGGAATAAATGATAGATGATAATTGTTGTACAAAAATGTGAAGTTAGGTAATACCACTGAATGGTATGCTTAAAAATGTTTAAGGGAATGTCCCATTGTGAATATATATGTATATATACCATACACACACACACATACACACACCATATATACCATGCCTTATAGCATATCTCTACCATAACTTTTTTATACAACAAAGGTTGTTTTCCAACTCTTGGCTATTGTGAACGATGCTACCATAAACATGGTGGTGCATATAGCTCTTCAAATTAGTATTTTCATATTCTGTCATTCTGTGCTTCCAAGAAACCCTGCTGAGTATGTAATCCCTGAAGGAATTATGTAAAGTAAAATAAGTCAGGTAGAGAAAGATAATGATCATGTGATTTCACTCATATGTAGAAGATAAAGAAAACAAATGAGCAAACTAAAGCAAAACAAACTTTTAGATATGAATAAAATGGCCATTTCCAAAAGGAAAGGGGGGTTAGGTGGGTTAAATTTAGTGAAAGAGGTCAGTAATATAATGATCTACAGAATTTAACTTTTGTTGGCAAGTATAATGTAGTATCTACAGATATGGACTTGCAATGTACACTTAAAACTCATATAATGTTATAAACCAATATTACTTCAATAAAACTTTTTAATGTTCACAGTGTTAAATTTTATGTTATATGTATTTTACCACATTAAAAAATAATGCATATTCTTTTTAAATGTTGTTTTAGCATCTATTAAAAACCAAAGTGTGAAAAACCTATAGATTATAAAAACAAGATATATCTATATATTGTTTCTCATTTTTTGAACATGCTATAATTCAAAGTCATATATAGGAAAATGTTAAATAAAATGCATGATAAAATCCTTGAGAATTATTAAGAAACATTTATTAAAATCACACATGGCTTCAAATTTTATGAGACACAAGACTCAAGTTTCTCTTTATATGTGAAAATAGAGGTCAAAATGTTAAAACAAAAACCAACTAGGGTGGTGGTAGCTGTATAGAATTTTTGTTGTTGTTATTGTTAATGAGAATTTTAAAATGAGCAAACATTTATTTATTTTTTTATTTATATATAAATTTCACAACATTGTAATCCCAGGGTATTTACCACAGGGTTTACTGCCGCCCCCTCCCCAGACCTCCACTCCATTCCCCCACCCCTTTCTCTCCTGCTCAAAGTTGTGCACTTCAGTTTGGTGCTTAGCTTGTTTTGACTTTTCCTCAAGCCCTTTGCTTATTTTTTCACTATATCCCATATATTAGTGAAGCCATTTGGTTTCTGTCTTTTTCTTTATGACTTGTTTCTGTTAATATGAATTCTTCTAATTACATCCATGTTGTTATAAAATCATTGAATTTGCCAATTTTTTGAGTAATATTCCATTGTGTATATGTACCACATTTTTTTCATCCAGTCATCTGTTTGGGGGCATTTAGGTTGCTTCCATGACCTTGCAATTATAAAATGTGTTGCAGTAAACATCCAAGCACAGGTGTCCCTTTGTACCCACATTGAGGTCTCTTTTGGGTAGATTCCCAAGAGAGCAATTGCTGGGTCAAATGGTAGTTCCATTTTCATTAACTTGAGGGTCATCCACACAGCTTTCCATAGTGGTTGGACCAGTTTACATTCCCACCAGCAGTGTAAGAGTGTTCCTTTCTCTCCACTTCCTCCCCAGCAATTCTTGTTGTCCCTTCTTTAGATGTGGGCAATTCTTACTGGTGTAAGATGGTATCTCATTGTGGTTTTGATTTGCATTTCCCTTATTACTAGCAACGTTGAGCAATTTTTCATGTGCCTGTTGGCCATTTGTATTTCCTCTTTGGAGAAGTGTCTTTTTAGTTCTCCCCAGTTTTTGATTGGGCTTTTTGTTTTGCTTTTGTTTAGTTGTGTGAGTTCCTTGTGGATCTTCGTTATTAAACCCTTGTCACTCATGGGGAGGGCAAAAATTTTTTCCCATTCGGTTGGGCATCTTTTAGTTTTTTCTATTGTCTCTTTTGCTGTACAGAAGCATTTTAGTTTGATGTAGTCCTATCTGTTTATGTTTTCCTTCATTTTTTGCCTTCTGTAGATGTTTCTAGAAAGGGATTTCTGGACTGTAATTCATGGAGAGTTTTACCCAAGTTTTCCTCTATGTATGTTATGGTTTCCGGTCTGACCTCTAAGTCTTTTATCCATTTTGAGTTGATTTTTGTACATGGAGTAAGGGAGTTTTCTTGATCCATTTTTTTGCATGTCTTAGTTCAATTTTCCCAGCACCATTTATTGAAGAGGTTATCCTTGTTCCAAGGTAAGTTTCTTACTCCCTTGTCAAAGATTAGTTGACTATATATGTGTGGTTTTATTTCAAGGCACTCAATTCTGTTTCATTGGTCTGACTGTCTGTTTTTGTACCAATACCATGCTATTTTAATTATTATGACTTTGTAGTATAGTTTAAAGTTTGGAATTGCAATACCTCCATTCTCCTTTTTTCTGGTCAGGAGGCTTTTTGATATACGAGCTCTTTTGCTATTCCATATGAATTTCAGTAATTTTTGCTCTATCTCTTTAAAAACTGTCATTGGGATTTTTACTGGGATTGCATTGAATCTGTAGATTGCCTTTGGTAGGATGGTCATTTTGATAATATTAATTCTTCCAATCCATGAACAGGGAATGTCTTTCCATTTCCTTATGTCTTCTTTTATCTCTTTTAGGAGCATCCTAAAATTTTCTTTATATAATTCTTTCATGTTTTTTGTTAGGTTTATTCCTAAGTACTTGTTTTGGTTTTTGTTTGGTTTTGGGTTTTTGTTTTTGTTTTTTTTTTTTTTTTTTT
>PVHY01009646.1:0-55345 GCA_004024945.1 Uropsilus gracilis
ACACACACACACACACACACACACACACACACATATCACCATTGTCTACCCCAGGCTCTCCACCATTCTGTCATCCAGGAACCATCTATATGTCTTGTGCCCTCCCCCACTCTTATCCCCACTCCCACTCCTGCTCTGTGCCTCAATTCCATTCACAATTTTATATGTTTGTTTATCTTCCCTGTAGGCCTCGTATAGGTGAGATCACCCCGTTATTTCTCTCTTTTTCTGGCTTAGTTCTGCTAACATGATTCCTTCCAGCTCTAACCATGTTGGTGTGAATGGCATAAGTTTGTCTTATTTAATTGATGAATGATATTCTGTTGGGTACATATACCACATCTTTTTCAGCCACTTTTCAGTTTGGGGGCATTTGGGTTGTTTCCGTATCCTGGTAGTTGTGAATGGTGCTGCAAAACTTTCTTATTTTTATATATCAGTCATATTTGCATAGTTACTGTTCCCCTTTGGTATGGCCCTCCCATCAGTAATGCACCCCTCTACCATCACCCCACTCTTTCCTTTTCTCCTTTCCCGCTCTGGTCTCTCCAACTCCTGTCGTTGGTTGATGCTTGACTGACTGTTCTTTTTTTATTTTTTGGAGTAATGTCTTTTTCCTGGATGAGGACCTAGCTCCTGCAACACAGCAGACCATGCTGCTCAGATCTCCAGGAGTAACTTCAAGGCAGGTAGCCAGGGCTGAGCATGTCAGGAACCTCTGTAGACCAGGTGTGTGGTGTGGTTCTCCAGGTTCCTTTATTTTGGTGTTTCCTGTAGTGGAGGAGACGGTTTCCTTCTCTCCATGTGTTTGCTGGATTCCATGCCTCCTCATTCATGCTGACTGACTCCTCCATTCCAATGTCTGTCACATAGCACTGCTCCCTGAGTCTTTTAGTTCTGGCATCTAGCTTTGGGAAACCAAATTCCAGCCACTGGCAGTGAACTTCATTGTTGGGGTCAGACATAAGCAGGTGGTTGGTCCAGCTCATCTCCTCTCTTGTAGTTTACAGTTCTGTCATGGGGTTGCAGTCACATCTCTGTGACTTTCTTCCCCCATTGAAAAGGGAGGGAGCATTGCTCACAATACATCGGTCTGTGGACCAAGGATTTGGTTCCCTAATCCCCAGAGATTTGGTAGGTGGATATCTGTGACAAGTCATTACTGTAGTTAACCTCACAGTGTTGTCTTTTGTGGTTCTGACCACACTCTTTTTGGGTCCTCCCCAAGTGATGAGTGTGTACAGGACCTTTCTTTGTTCTTCTCCTATATGTCTGCAACTGGAGTGCCTGTTTTTCTCATTCTTAGTGCAGGTCTGGTTGAAGGGTTCATTCACTTCTACCCTCAGCCCAAGATCCCAGGCAGAAGTGCCCAGCCCAGCTTCCACACCCAACCCACATGGAGGCAGAAGCTGGCTCCCCAAGACCTTGGTGACACAGGACTCACCCTATCACCACTCCCTCCTGTAGCCTAGGCCAAGGTGTGGGTGTACTGGGGACTCCCCAGGACTCAGGCCATCTAGGTGGGACTCCCAGTATTTTGTTGTTTCAAAGATTTTCTAATGTTTTTCTGATCATAGCTTTGTTTTAGTTTGCTGAGTGTATGAAGGTATGGGGCGGGGAAGACAGGAGATCAACATTTCTGACTGTTGAGTCACTTTGTTAGGTTCTTTGCATATATGTCATCCTCACAGAAGCCCTGTGAAGTGTAGGTATAAACTATTTTACAGACGGGAAAATGGAGGCAAGAGGCTAAATAGTTTGCCTTTGGTTACACTAGAGAGAAGGTGACTCCATACTGCCTCCATCCAAATGACTATAATAGAGTGGTTTAAAAATGCCTTAAACTAATTTTTAAAAGGTATTCTTATTTTAAAAAAGGTATTCTTAATAAACTTGTATGCATTTTAAATAAACTTTAGTTATCTAGGTATATTACATGCAGAATATTTTGGATAAAAAATGGTGATATAAAATGAGTGATTGATTGTGAGCTTTAGCATACATGCAGAATATTTTGGATAAAAACATGGTGATATAAAATGAGTGATTGATAGTCCTAAATGTGAGCTTTAGCTATCAATAAGAAATGGTCAGAATTTGTAGCAGTAAAACACTCTTGAAGATTTTGATCATAATGTGACTTAGCTTTTTGGAATGTTATTCCATATAATAGAATTTCTGTAATGAGATATAGTGGAATAAAATTCTAACATAATGGACCTTGACCTGTGAAAACATTGAAATTTTTGAGTTTTCCTAACTCCACAACAGAGAAAAGGCCTTCGAGGGGATAACTGAATATTTCCTCCTTAGATAAGAGAAAGTCACATTTTACTTTTCTCTTTATAAAGACAAATAATTGAACATTCTTTATAGGTGCCTAGTTTAGAACTTGTTTCTGCTAACTTTTAAAATTACCTTTCTTAAAGAGTGATATTTTAGGAGTACCATCCTGCTATTAGACTGATAAATCCCATAGGCAGAGAGTTGATAAAAGGGTTTAAGTCTTAATTATAAGTTAACAACTCAGTTTTGTGTGTGTGTCTTCCTTTCTCTTTCCCTTCTCATTCAGGATCTTTTCACTCAGAACCTGCTTATACTCCCACTGATTTTTCTTGTGCTATATAAGGAAGCAATTCATGTAAGAGTGAGAGAGATCCCATAAAATAACTTTTTAGCTCAGAACTGATGTCCGAAAGTGATTGGGGAGGATAGAATTAGATGTCCTCAAAGTATATTGTTCTTACTCATACCATTCATGGGTAGCGAAGAGGTTTTTTGTTTGTTTTTTAAATTTACTTATTTTTTTTTTCTATATTCTTTTAATTTCTTACATAGGTAAATAGTTACTGGGTTGCCTTCCCTCCTCCACCGCCCAACCCCTGTATTCACTCAAGTCTCCACTCTCATCATTCTTTTTTGGTTTATGTTGGGTTCGTTGGTCCTTTGGTCTCTTTTTTCTGTGTCTGTGTCCATTTGTTGGATGAGGGACTGTGCTCCAGGGCCACGGCACATTGTGTGTGCTTGATGGTTTGTAGTCCTTAGCTTTGTATTGGGCAGCCAGTCCATGCTCATTTGGGATCTATTGATGTCTTTAGTTGCTGGCTCCAGTATGATCTCCTTGCCATTCTGCTATCTCTGCATCTCATTTCTCTGACCTCTGGCCTTGGGGATCCTTTCCTCTAGCCATTGTCAGTGAGAAGGTTTCTTGATGAGGGCAGGCATCCACTGATGGACCTTGCAGGTCATCCCTCTGTCCATTTGCAGATTTGCTGTGGAGCCAGTGCCCTGACTCTGCAGGCCTCTTCTCCCAAAGCTTGGGGAGGGAGTCATGTTTCCTTGGATGGCAAGTTCCATGTGGGGTTTTGATTTATCAGCTTCCGGTGAAGCCATAGATGCAGGTCTGATAGTCTTTACCACAGTTGTTTCTCCATTCCAGCGTCTGCTGTCTTCCTGAATGATCCTTGTTCTGTGCCACACACACGTGTATGCGCAGGCTGTTTTCTGGTCCCTCATCCGTTCTATGTCGCTTGTGCACGTTTATGCTCTTAGTCTTCCTGAGAGCTAAATGGAGTGAGGGTGAAGCAGCAAAGGTGTCATTCACCCCCCTCCCCCCCTATTCCTGGACAAGGATGGATCTAGTCAGTTGTGCCAGTCAGGTCCGGGGGTCCCGCCTGCCCGGCCCCTACGTCCCCCTTACCCACCAGGTCGATGGCGGAGGAGCCTCAGTATGGTTGCTGAGTGGGTGCAGCTGCTGGCCTAGGTTCGCCAGCAGTTGCGGGCCCCTGCTGATCAGGGCAGGTGCAGATCCCACCTGCCAAGCTGGTCAGTGAAGAGGTTTTTAACATGTAGAGAAGTGTTTGTGAATTTAGTTTTAACTGTAATCTGCCTTCAAGTCTCCTCCCATCTTAGCACTTATTTTTGACCATAAATTTTTATGCCTCGTCTATACCAGAAATTAGAATTGAGTCCCCCCCAAAGTAGTATAGACTAATAAAATCCATTGTGTTTGCCCTGGTATAACATCTTAAATAGTATCTGAAATTTGATTGGAAAGATTTGTGAAATTAAGTAAAATGGGAGAAATTTCTTCCAATGTTAGGAGAAACTTGCTGCTTATGAATGTTTCACAAGCTCAGCAAACTTTTCAAAAATATATTTAACTTAAATACCATTTTTATTTTAAAGTACTAGTTAAGACAGATGTGTTGGACTTGGAATTTTTGAAAGAAATGTCTTAGCAGATGCTACAAAGTGATTTATTAAAATGCTATATTCTTTAACTAAATTTGCACCTGTTAGACTAAAGTTTTAGTAGTTGAATATCACATTTCCTATATCTAACAAGTATTTTTAATATCCTTTTTTAGGTACTCACTGTATTTTTGATTTGGTTGAATAAAAGAATATTCCTTTTTCTCTTTTTTCTAGAACAATGCCGCAGAAGAGGTTGAAGAGGTAAAAAATAAATAAATACATAAAAAGCAAACAAGCGGGGACACCTGCAGTCTTAGTCACTGACAATGGGTTTAGTAAAAGTTGCACATTAGAGTCAACCCCTTTCCTTTTTTTTTTTTAATTCAGTATTTAGAATAATATTTATGCTTAGTGTAAACATTCTGTGAATGAAGTAGGCTCTTCTGTGGAATATATTAATATATTACTGTATATCCACATTTTCATGGAATGGTACTGTGGGAGACTGAGCAAACACTCTTCTGGCAACTTAGTGGAACAGCTTCTTAAAGGCTTTGCATGCTTGCTGCTTTAAGCTGCTTTTTTTCCCCCCTTTAGTGAGTACAGTAGTTCATATTGGAAAGAAAAACAGTTACAAATGTGCCCCTACAAATACCAAAAGCACTGTAAGGATATTTATCTTGACAGTGTCTATTGATTTGAAGTCTTACTAGGAAATATTTAATGGTGAAAATTATCAAGAGATAATTTACCTTTCAATATGATAAATAGATGTGATTGGTTGCCATTTGTGTTCTTTTGCAGAACTCTGATAAGAAAAATGTTCAATTTGTATTTAAGCAAACAGTGAACGACATTTGCAATCAACTAAAAATTCGTCTTTCGAATTAGGGCTGAAAATTTCTGTTAAAGAGTGTTGCAGTATGTCTGGTGGCTCCCTTTTCAGGACTAGGGTTTTCTCATGGAGTACAGTATGTTAATATTTACCTATCTAATCTGTTAACGGTTTTTGAAAAACCTCTATTTCAAATTATTTGAATAATCTTCATGTTTTTATTTTTACCTATAAAAGACTAATTTTTTTTCTGAGGAAAGCATTTGGTTTATGAGTTATTTTTTCTAAATGTAAGAAAAACTGTATTTTTTTTTTTTATTAAGTATCTTCAAACTGAATCTTTATGCACCAAAGTTGGTTTTGAAAGGAAAATAAAATCACTTTCTTGCTGGGTAAGCAAGAAGCCATATGGATTTTTTTTTACTTACAGAAATGGAAATATGTGTACTTGTTAGTATTGTATCAAACAAATGTTGCATAGAGATAATAGAACATTGCTTGTAAATAATTCAGCAGATTTGTAATATATTTTTATATTATGAAATGTACTGTAGATGTTTTTCTAGAGGCATGAAAGTTAAATGTATATATTATGGGTAGAAATAATATTGAAGGATATTGTAATTCACTAGTGCTGCCAGAGGAATTGTTAATAAAGCACCTTCTTTAACAATAAATGTCTTTACAGACTTAAGGGACTATGTACTACTGTTAATATCTATAAGAACAAAACACATTGAACATCCTTCCAGAAAGTCTTTGAGGGAGGACCTATACCCATAATAGAATTATGGCACTCATTTCTGACAGTGACTGTGAAATCAATTATTTCCTTACTGTTGGAAGGACATATGTAAAGTATGTGGTTATTTGCAGTCAAACTGCAGAAAATGCTCCTAATTGAGGAGTTTTCACTTTGCTACGATATAAAAACCAGCAGTTTTTACACTAAATTTTTTAAGGAAAGAATAGACAAAAATATAGAATTAAGCCTTTGGTTCCAAAATGGGAAAGGTTCCATAATACATAAATCATTTCTCATTTACTTTAAAAAATAATAAAAATTTCTGGAGACTTTATTCATTAACAATGGGGTAAAGAGCTATATACATGAAATGAGTCATATAAAATTAAATGAAGTGCAAATAGAAGCACTGCTACTATAAGACATTCTGGAATGGTTGTTTAATAAGGGTATTATCCATATGACCTGTAGTAAATGTGATTTTATTTTTTAAAATGAAAAGAAAAGCAGTGTGTTTTCTTACATTTTTTTCTTTTGCTTAAGCACTTCATCAATTGCTTTATTCTGTATCTACAAAATATTCTGCAGTTTTCTTTTGTTGTTTTTAATTTCTGATTTGTTATAAAATTGCCAAATAGAAGTCTTTCAGATATATAGTTTGTACCTGTATTTTTTATTTTATTGCCTCATGTTCTTGTAAGTCATTCTTAATTGACCGATGATTGTAGACCTTGCCTGAGTATTTTTTCTAATAAAACAAGCAAATCACATTTAGCTTCAAAATTGTAACAATTTCACTTAAAATTTAAAATATCTGAAATAACACAGTGAATAAGTTTGTTTTTCCATTGTGAAAATATTTAAATGTCAAAATCAAATTTTATGATTACATCTTAGTCTCTGAGTACTCGATCTTTCATGACCCTTGCTGCTTATCTGACTTTGGTCTGATACTATTATTAACATACCAAAAAGAATATGGAAGTGAAGTAGTTTTATGATTTGTATGTATAATACACACATGCATACACACACAACTATGATTGGGAAACAAGTGTGAAATGTTTATGTTGTTCTTTTGTTGATGTCTACCCATCTAGAATTTGAATATACTGTGTAGGTCAGCAAACTTAACCACAACTCACTGGCAATCCCATCATAGATGCCTTAACTGTTTCTGCTTTCCTCCCTGTAGTAATAGTAGAGCAGTGAGAAATTAGTGGTTTGTAAACCTAAAATTATTTATGGTCTGACTTGAGAATAAATTTGCCAATCCATGGTATAATTCATAAATATTTTGGAAAAAATAAACTTAGACCACACAACTTGCATTTTTAATATAATAGTAATAACATCAGTAATAAGCCAGTATTTTATATTGTGGTGATCAATGTTTAATACTTTGTAGTAAATATTGCCATATTATTAGGTAGTTGCAACAAATGGTGTTTTTTTCCTTCCAAACTTTGACATTGGGTTCCTTAATCATTATTAACATTTTTACCATTTGTGTTTTGTGTTATTTTACTAAGTAGGGCTAAATGAGATTTTATAAATCTAAATCAGATCATATTTAAACCATAGGGTTTTAAACAACTCTCTCCAAAAGAATTTTGGGAGTGGAAAGTATTATAAAATTTAAAGTTGTTTATTTTTCTAATAAACTTAGTTTTTCATATATAAATCTTTCCTAAAGTGGAACACATTACTTCAGAATTTCAGATTGGAAAAAATTTAAGATGGGTAGTAGTTAACTCTCAATGCATATTTAAAAAAAATTTTTTTGTCATTAAAGGCATTGATAATCATGTCCGTAAACCTTTGACTGTAAACTTTATCCTTTTCACACCTTAATAAAGTGTCTTATATATGCAAGTACTCTTGAAAAGTTAGTTTGCCATAGTTATTTAAAACATCTTTGTTATTTGCTCTTTCAAGTATTTTCTTAATACATGATCAATAAAATTGTTACATACTTGAATAAAATAAAAAAATGGGAAAACATGGTTGAAGTCTTTAAAATAGTTGGGGGGATGCTTTCTATGTACTCACAATTTAGAAAAGGTTTTTAATATCTTTGCATACTTTCTCAAAAAGGAAAAACATTCTAACTTTATAGGTTAAATGAAAAATTGATGAGTAACATGGCTATCGAACTTAAAAGTAGATGGTAATTGAAAGCGGGAACTTGCTTGTTCATGTCATTTCTATGCTTTGTTATTTTAGGGAGAAGGGTATATTTTGGGTAGTTTCAACAAAAAATATTTTTATATACTACAAATGTAGTAAATAGTTCTTCAAAGGAAACAACGTTAAAACAATTCATATTTGCATATCTTGGATATATGATTGTTGAAGAATCCCTGAACCTGGAAGAGGGTTGCCAGCTGTTTTGTTTTTTTTCTTTTCCTAGGGTAGTTTTTGTCATTTCTAGTGGTTATGAACCCTGTTAGTTTTGCAATATACTGGATGCTGCATTATTATTATTATTTTTTATTTTTTGCTAAAATTTTAAAACTGTGATTTGATATGTAGAACATGTTTCTAATGTGGTTTTAATTTCTTCTGAAAATTACTAAGAATCAATAAGTCAATTTCAGGGGCTGGGTACGATGGTGCATGCCTTTAATCCCAGCCTCAGGAGGTTGAGGCTAGGAATCGCTTAAGTCAGCGGGTTTGAGACTACCTTGGGCAACATAGCAAGACCTAGTCTCAAAAAATAGCCAGGCGTGGTGACATGCACCAGTAGTCCCAGCTACCTGGGAGGCTGAGGTTGGGGACCACTTGAGTCCACGGGATTGGGACTACCCCAGGCAACATAGTGAGACCTGGTCTCAAAAACATTTTTTTTTAATTTCAGCAGGAGTTCCATCTTCAACTTTTTTCTAGGTCAGCGTTTTTCCATCACCAAACTTTTCTGCAGAAAAAGAAGAAATAAAAGTACATTGTGATAATGCTATGAAGTTGCTTTCAGTATTTCTGCTATAACCAGTACTTAGCACCATGATACATGGTACAAAATAGTCTTAAATGTTTGGCTAAAGAGAGTTCTAGGAGAGTGCTTATTACAGAAAAATGTTTGGAAGAATGACGGCCATAAAACACTAGTAAGGTTGAAACAACCTGGCTTGTTATATAATTTTCCTGTCAACCTGTGAACTGTTCCCTTTGTCTAGACTTGTATGGGGTTTTTGTGCTTCATTTTTCACATACTCTATAGTAATGCGATATTCAATTTTATTAAAACTGCCCTCAAAGTATGTTTACAGAAGAGTACTTTTTAACACTTTTTTAAAAGAACACTGTTAGAAACATTTTACCCAGAATTTGATTTTTTTTTTTTTTAACTTTGGTCTTGGTCCCAGAATATTGTCTTGAAAAGGACCTTTTTTTCTTCTTAAAAGCTTACATGCTTCTCAAGGTAATAAGCCTGTCTTACAAATACTACAAATTTATTATGATATTGCTGTGGAGTTTTTGGCATTTGAATTAGGACCATTTTATAAATTCATTTATATTTGAGTGACTAATGGGTCTTAACTACATTTGTTCTATGTCTTGGGCCTCCTTTTAGAAAAACATAATGTTTTGGTCAGGGGAGTATGTAGATAATGATAGGTTGTAAAATATGAGCATTTTATTCTTGATTTCTTGGCCCAGCTACCTTGTTCTTGATTATCAAATTAAGAGAATCTGCTTGGTTCTTAAGTTTGTCTAGCTTACTACTTCCATAATACCTTTAAAAGATTGCAGCAAATGTCAGTCTTTATAGAGGACTTATTCTTGTTTTGAGTGTCCTGCATTGTATCACCCTAAATGTCTCATTTCTTTCTAAAATATAATTTAGAATAGTCAGTTCACGCACAAATTCTTAAATACCATGTCTTAAAATATTTTTTAGTTTGTTACTGCATTTAGAATAGCTGAAAGGAAAGTATTCTATAGAAAGTAATGACAGAGTGAAAACTACTCTTTCTTTACTGACCACCCTTTTCTGGCCGCCAGATTTAATATCTTGTTGAACTGTTCCAAAACTTTCCTTTGTTCATCAGAGTTGTGGTTACATACCCAATTCTAAGGTATATTACATAGGACGTTCTTACAGACTTTATTCTTTTATGTGCAGGTGTGATATGTATAGGTCATTTAATCATTCACTGTTGATGCTGAGAATATGCTCAGGTTTCCTGTCATATAAACTATATTTTCATTCTTATAAAAATACTTAAAAAGATTTGCAATGTCCTGGAAGGAACTGTTAACTGACTAACAGTGTGTTGTGTAAGCTTGATATTGCTAAAATGTTTTCCAAAATGATGGGGCTAACAAAAAGTCCCATTACTGATTGGCTGTGAATATATTTCCCCTACACTGTACCAGTACTGAAGTATTGACCCTCTTTAAATTTTACTGAGGTGGTCTAATGTGGAAAAGTGGGTCAAGCCTATAATATACCTGGGTTTTTATACTTACTTTCATTGAAAAGTGACTTGTGATTTGGGAAATAATATGTAAATCCCCTCTACCTGTGTTTTCATTTCTGAAACTGGCATGGTACTGTTACTTAGCTGTGATAATATTTGTTTTAGTGTTAAGATGAGACATTCAGTGTGTGAATGAGCATGACTTGAAGACTGCACTCTTAACCTTTATGTCTTATGATTTCCACGAATTCACTCTAAATGTGGATCTTGTCAAATCTCATGTAGTTTTTTAGTTTTTCTGATTCTTGAATAGTAAAAGTCCTCTAACCATATGTCACAATATTTTAATTTAACATTCAGTAAATTATTTATTAATCCATTTTGTTAAACAGATGTGGTATGTTTGTTTTGTTTTGTTTTGTGTTTGAGACTAGGTATCACTATTTTTGCCTGTGGAACCACAGACGCACGTTGCCCAGGGTACCACAGACTCAAGCAATCCCCAGCCTCAGCTTCCCAGGTAGCTGGGATTATAGGCACGCCCCACCACACCCAGCTATTTTTTTGGAACAAGGTCTTGCTACACACCCCTAGTGGGACTTTGAACCACGATACCTGACCCCAAAAGATGCATTTTGACAGATGCATATACCCATATGGTGAACACAGTTAAGATAAAAGACATTTACATTACTTCCCTCTGTTTCCTCTTGCTAGGTTGTAGTCTGTTCTCTAATGATTTGAAATAGGTCTGCCCTTAAATATTTACATCTTATGTTGAGTGACAGTGCACCAACTTTATGATTATTTGGAGTAGTTATTGAATGAATGAAAATCTGGATTCTTGTGATTTTAAACCTTTAAGGCTTGCTAAATACAAGCCCGAGCATGGTGGCACATACCTGTAAGCGGCAGCCTAGGAAGCCGTGGCTGGGGCCTGGGATCATGGTTTGATTCCTGCTGGGGACACATAGTGAGACCTAGTTCCAAAAAATACAGCTGAATGGTGGCGTGCGCCTATAATCCCAGCTACCTGGGAAGCTGAGGCTGGGGATTGGTTGAGTCTGGTACCCCAGGCAACATGAGCCTGTGATTCCACAGGCAAAAATAGGGAGACCTAGTCTCAAAAAAAAAACTTGCTAAATACACAAGTTTCTGATTTTAGGTTTTATTGAGCACTATTAAAGATGATTTAAAGCAGTTTTAAAACATGACCTGCTTAATTTCATAATTTATATTTAAGGTAGAGAGTTTAAGCTTAGTTTGGAAATTAGGTATTTCCTTCCACACAATGGTGCTATTAGAGGTATTTGTGTCAAAGAAATTTGTTTCTGTTAAAGTGGAGAGGTCATGAAATGAACTGTTAGCCTGAAAAATTAAAATACTAAAATGGAGAGCAAAATTATGGAGCATCAACATAATGCAAGCCATAGTTCTGAGTATTAGTGATTCAGCAATGAACTAAACATTCTTGGTCTCAGGGAACTTGGTCTCAGTCATTGGTATATGACTAGCAATGTGCAAATAAGGTAAAATAATAGCGGACCTTGTGTAAATGCTGGGGAGGGGTTGGCGGAAGTGGTGGGGAATAGGGGAAAGGAAAAGTAATAAAAGGAGTGAACTGTGATGCAGTATAAATAAGGGAGTTGGTACTTAACCCTGAAGACCTGAGGAGCCACGAAGGTATCAGAGGGAATTAAGGCCAAGAGAAAAAGTATGAGGCAAGAGTGTCAGGTCTGTGTTGGGTTCTGCTATGTCAGTACCATCCCAGATGTTGGTGATGCTGCGTTCAACGAGGCATGAGATAACTTCAATTTCTTGGAGTAAAAAGATTTGTTGTTGAGATGGAAAAAACACTGCAGGATTTTGAGGAGAGCACTGTTAGGATTTGAATTACGTTTTTAAAGAATTACTCTGACAGGATGCAATGGCAGAGAGACAGGAAGAAGTGCATTGAAAGGCTACTAAAATCATCAGTGGCTTGAAAACTATAGATGCTTCAAAGTTGGAACTTGGCTACTCATTGAAGGTAGATTTCTAGAGAATTGGGGTGTGGTCTGAGAGAGTCGAGAACAATTCCAGATTTGGGGGGTCAATATGGTAGTGATTGGGTGGAACTGCTGTTCTAGTAGTGATGGGAGAGATGTTAGTGTGAGGAGGCTAGTGAATTAAGACTTGAGTAGTTTATATTTGGGATGCTAACTAGAATTCCAACAGTGGTGTCCTGAGCCACGAATTTAGTGTGGAAACAATGTAAAGAAGAACACCTTTAGTGTTACTTAGTTTATTTGAATTCTCTGTTGCACATTCATAAAGTTGAGTTTATCATTTCACCTCCAGTTAAGCGTTCATAAACTTCTTTTGAGTCTGAACCCGTGTCAGAGCAGGTCCTCCTGGACACTTTTTAAACAGTGAGCGAATTCATTGGCGAGGCAACAGAATGTTACTGCCAAACTGTGGTAAAGGACTGCTGATTTGAGTTGCTTGTCATAAAATATTTTGGAACAGAGGCAACTCCCTGTCCTTTACATCCTCTGTAACAATTTAAAGGAGACAAAGCTCTTCTACATCAGCATCTGATAAGTAGGTATTAATATCAGACCTTGGAATGCTTACCGGGTACCAGACTCTGTTCTCAGTGCCTTGCATACATGAACTCATTTCATCGTCCTGATAATTGTGAAGCTGATACTGTTCCATCTTATGGTGGAGCAAATGGTAACTGACATTTCCAAAATGACATAAGTGGTAAGTATTTGGGAACATCTCGGAGCATTCATGAGTGATGTTCCGCAAAGACTTTCAGGTTCAGTGTGGGAAAGACAAGGTGAAGTTTGTCAGAGAAATACATGCAAAATTTGTATAAAATAAAAATTTTTTATTTTATTTTTTTTTTGAGGCTTGGTCTCTCTATTTTTGCTGTGGAACCACAGGCTGTCCTTGCCCATGGTACCACGGACTCAAGCAATTGCCAACCTCAGCTTACCAGGTAGCTAGAATTACAGGTGTAAGCCACCAAGCCCAGCTCTTTTTGGGGACTAGGTCTTGCTGTGTTGCCCTGGGTGGGACTCGAACCGTGATCCCCAGGCCCCTTCACGACTTCATAAGCTGTTCCTACAGGCACGCGCCACTGTGCCCAACCTTTGTAAACATCTAATACCCAATGTGTGCTTGGTTTTTAATAAAAAGAACAAATCATGCTATTAATGTTTTCCGGGCTTGGAAGTGGGGAGATTGTTATGTGAACAGTTATTTATGATGTGTGGTCCCAGGGTGAAGGTATATGGGGTGGGGGGGTTTAGGAAGCTCAGAGAACACATCCTCAGGACAGGCTTCCCTCAGAAGAGAATTCAGTTCCTGTTTAAAAACTATGTGGCATTTAGTGCTGGAGAGTGTAGAGGGGTGGTGGTGTAGTTGATGTATGTGGGGCGTGTGCAACAGCAGCAGGGTGGATGTGCTGCTGCCTGCATTTCCATGTGTCAAACTGACACATGGAACTTTGCTGGTGCTGGTGAGGAACCATTGAATGTTTCTGGGAGGGAACTGATGGACCACTTTTTTGTTCACTCTGCCTGGTAGTAGATGAGAATCTAATAGACGAGATCGGGCGCGTTCAGGGTGGTATGGCCGTAGACGATGAGAATCTAATAGAGTGGTGCCGGCAAGGTGATTCAGAAGATGCCTGCCTTGTTCTCCAGCTGGGGAGGTGCAAGAAAACTGGTACTCCAAAGTATTAAAAAGTGTTTACATTGCTTTTAAAAAGTGACTTTTCAGGTTTGAAAATAGAGAATTCATTTCCAGGCAAATTTGTGTATTTTCCGACAGTTCTTAGACATAGTATCCTTTAAGTTTAGATATTTTATCTTTTAAGTTCACTTTGGAGTGAGGTGGAGTGCTAGCTCTTGTAGCTCTTGTTGCCCTGATTGAACTATTATGTGTTTTCTTTTTAAACGAAGTGTAAAAACGTACTCCTGAGCAATACAAAATACAGTACACTGCTCATTTTATGTTTGTGAGGTGAATATAAAAACAGTTCTGAAAGCATGTCAAAGTAGTCTTGCCTTATATGTCATATTCAAGCTGGCATATTCAAGCCTAAGTATATTTCCATATACGGAGAAGCAAGTTCATTAACATGGGACTGAGTAAAAAAAAAAAAAAAAAATGTTCTTTTTATTTGCTTTGACATTGTGCAAATCACTTAAAAATATGGGGATATTCTTGAAATAGAGAATGAAATTTGATAGAGTAAGATCATTTGATACTTAAAATTTAAATGGGGATTTGAACCTGAAACTGGTGTCACGCTCTTGGATCATTTGTTTCATCCATTCCTTGAAGAAAATATAAGTTTTGGATTGGTCTATCTCTTTTGACCCCATTTAAAAAGGTTTCATAGTAGGGCAAGATAGTATCTTTTCCCTAATAAGAAAAATTGCAGCTTCTCTGGAATTTTATATATTTGGCCATATATTTAGTTGCTCTCAAGCTAGTACATGAGGCTATTTTGTAATATGAAAGTTCATTGAAAATGTGATCTTTAAGCTTCTATAATTAGCAGAACAGTGGGCTGGGTGAATAAACATACCTTTTTCAGTAATCCTTACAGTTAACATGAAACATGGGTTTCACTATTTTGTTTTACAGATCAGATGAGTTACTCAGGTAACTTTCCCAAGACTGTGCGGCCAGGAGGTTGCTGAGCTTGGAGTTTGAACCAATTCTTCCTGATTCTAATCCCAGAGATCTTACCACTATGCCTTTTTGATGAGTGGTTAATTATTTAGATGTATTTTGCAAGAATGTTAAAAAGGAAAAAAGCATCTCTGAAAGAATACATCATAATTAGTGTCAAGGAATAACCAAGTTTTGCTCATCTTTCTCCTTGTATGGTTCCAAGTAATTTGCACTTGTTAATACAATTGATTGCCTAGGGATTGAAATTTCTTTTAACTTTTGACAGCCAGCAAGAGAAATACAATAAAAAACCATTGCAAGTATTTTATTTTCTCATTTTGTAATGCTTGTTTGTTTTTTTTTTTTATACAAATCTGATTTTTGGACCCATATCATTTGCTTTTCTGTAAAGAACTCTTAATATTTCTTGCAAGTCAGTTTTTGATTGAGAAAGTAGTTTGTAGTTTGGAGGATGATTGGTGTTCCCTTTCTGCCACTTTAAATATCCTCACACCATGTTTCTTACCTGGTCTTTGCTTATCTGTTGATAACTTCTTTCACTGTCCACTTTCAAGAATTTATCTGATTTTCTTTGGGTTGAGTATGACATGCTTGGGTGTAATTCTACTAGGTGTAGATATTTTGGGTATTTATTTTACTCTAAGCTTGTCTCTAGGTTTTGGCTAACATTTTGGGGAAATTCTCAGTTTTTATTGCTTCAAATACTTTGTGTATTCCTTTCACTTTTGAGCTTGTCCCACAGTTTCCCCATGTTCTACTTCATATTGTTACAAGTTTATTATATTTTCTCTTTGTTTTTCAGTTCTGAAAGTATCTTGGTTCTCAACCTCATGGATACTTTCCTCAGCTGAATTTACTTTGCCTAATTAGCTCATTTTGTTCATCGCATCTGTCAGTTTTAGGATTTCTAGCATTTCTTTCTGATTTCTTTTCTGCTTAAATGATCCATCTATTTTTGGAGGTTGTCTCCTTTTCTATTAGCATTATCAGCAGTCTCTGAGCATAATCATATTTTAAATACCCAGAGTGATAATTCCAACATGTCTGCCATTGACAGAGTTTAGTACTGTTATTTATTGTCTCTTCAAAATGTGTTTGTTTTTTTTTTTAAATGTTTTTTAGGAATATTTGTACTTGTTTTCCGAAAACTGACCATAATGTGTATGATAAAAGAGCTGTAATAAATAGGCCTGTCATGATGCAGTGGGGTGGTGAAATTTTGCCTGTGTGGTAGGTCTGTGGCTAGGTGAACTTGTGCCCCTGGCCTAGGCCATCCCAGGTATTTTCTGTTTTCAGGGTGGTAAGGGGCTGAAAACACCTCAAATTACTTAGGCTTTGGTAAAATAGTTTCCTTGAAAGGAAGGCCTCTTTATGAATTTAGAGCACATTTGGGGTGTGTTTGAAAAAGGCTACTTTTCCCTCCACCCAAAAACAGGATTTTTCTCTTGGTTTTTGGTAGAGTCCTTGGAGCTAAAAGTGTGCACAAGAGTCTGACCTTCAAAACTGGGTCACCTTGAGTTTTTTTACTCTCAGACTTGAACTTTCCATTGTCTGTCAATTCCACATTATTCCTACCTCCTACCTCAATACTGGTTCCCACAGAGACTAATGCTCCGGTAAGTTGTGATGCTCTGTCTCTCAGGTGTTGGGAGCAGTTTTTCTATGTGATCTGAGTTCTCTGATTGGTCATCAAAGATTTGTTTTGATGATTTGTAGTTTGGTTTTTCACTTTTTTAGGGCAGTGCAATGATTTTCTTTAGATCCAGGCCAGATACCAGAAATTTCATATTGTTAGAAATAAGAACTTGCAAGCCGGGCATGGTGGCTCATGCCTGTAAGCTTCAACCTATGAAGCAGCTGGGGCTAGGGATCGCGGTTTGAGTCCTCCCGCCTGGGGCATGTAGTGAAACCTAGTTCCAAAAAATATAGCTGGGCGTGGTGGTATGCACCTGTAATCCCAGCTACCTGGGAAGCTGAGGCTGAGGATTGCTTGAGTCTATGGTACCCTGGACAACATGAGCCTGCAGTTTCACGGGCAAAATTAGCGAGACCTAGTCTCAACAACAACAAAAAGAAATAAGAACTTGCTGTGGATTCATCCTTTGCTTAAACTTCTCACTGTAATGAGAGTTAAGGTCCTACAAAAATCAGGGATATATTTTCACTTAATAGTATGTCACACTACAGTAAATATTTAGGCAAAAAACTTGTAATACTCTTAATACTTTTAATACTTCTGTTAATAATTTTCTTTTGTCTTTTACTCCATTCTGTTTAAAATAGAGGAACTTTAAGAAAAAGAAATCAAACAAACAATAGAAGGCTCAAGTAAGCATTAAGAAAATCAATTCAAGGCTGGGCATGGTGGTGCATGTCTGTAAGCGGCAGTCTAGGAAACCATGGCTGGAACCTGGGATTGCGATTCGAGTCCCACTCGGGGCAACGTAGTAAGACCTAGTTCCAAAAAAATAGCTGGGCGTGATGGTGCACAACTGTAATCCCAGCTACCTGGGAAGCTGAGGCTGGGGATCGCTTGAGTCTGTGGTACCCCGGGCAACATGAGCCTGCAGTTCTCTGGGCAAAAATAGCAAGACCTAGTCTCAAAAAAAAAAAAAAAAAAAAAAAAAAAAAAAAAAAAAAAAAAAAAAAAAGAAAAGAAAAGAAAATTAATTCAGCATTTATTAATTCCCACTTTGTGCAGTGTTCTGAGTACAGGATGGAATGTGTATTCTAGTGGGAGATAAAGGAGACTAAAAGCATGAAGTCAGTAATGAGTGCTCAAGAAAAAGGCAGAGACCAAGGAGAAAGGCCACTGTTCTCCTTGGCACCACCTGGGAGGTTCTTAGGTGATCATATATGAGCAGACGCCTGGGTAACTAACACAAGGGAGCAGGCACGTGGTATGTGGGGGAATCCTGTTCTGGTAGGTAGCAGAGACCTGAGGTGGAAGGAGGAGGTACATGAGGAGAAAGCCCATGTGGCTGTAACAGTGATGAGGGGGGCTAGAAACATGAAGGACAGGGATTGGCAGACTTTCCTATAAAAATAGTATTTTATTTTGTGGGCCCTAAGGGCTCAGTAACAACTAATTTCTTTTCACAGGAAAGCATACATGTTAGACAAATGTGCTTGGCCATGTTCCAGAAAAACCTTGTTACAAAAACAGGCACTTGACCACGTTTTGCACATTGACGATAGTTTACCAAAGTCTAATACAGGGTCTCATAGTCCCTGAGGGTTGTGGGCTATTGTATGATATGATACAACTTTTAAAGGATTACTAGCTGTTTTATGGGGGACAGAAGTATTCTTAAAAGGGTGGAAAAAGGAAAGCTAGAGTCTAGGAATGAGGTGGTGGCTTGAAGAGCTATTAGATGAAGTGTGTGAATGTGTAGGGACTACACACGATGACTAAGATTTTTAAGCATTTTGCGCTTAGGAATATTGAAACCAAGGTGACAAGCTGATAGGCAAGCACAAGCTCTTTAAGGAATGTGGTGTTTGTGTGTGTGTGTGTGTGTATGTGTGTATAATGATGGGTCCGTGGTTTTCTAAGCTTGGAAACCTGGACTATGGGAAAGGAATAGAAGTTTCTACAGCTTTTTTTTTGCCTGTGGAACCACAGGCTTACGTTGCCTGGGGTACCACAGACTCAAGCAATCCCCAGTCTCAGTTTCCCAGGTAGCCGGGATTACAGGCACGTGCCACTACACCCAGCTATTTTTTTGGAACCAGGTCTTGCTATGTTCCCTGGGTGGGATTTGAACCGTGATCCCTGGTCCCCGCTGTGGTTTCCTAGGCTGCTCCTCACAGTCACGCGCCACCGTGCCTGGCCCAGAATTTTTCTTTTAATACAGCAATTATTTTTGAGCTTTATTCACTTCAGTTGTCTGTTCGCTGATCCAGAATGTTCTTTTTTGATAGTTTTAAGTTCTCACCAAAGTAAAGTCAAGATCAGAACACAGTTTTCCACTATTAAAAATATTTGTATCTTGTTTTTTATCTATATATTTATAGCTTCTGCCACAATGGTTTATATTTTGAAAGATTTTAATAAATTGTTGTAAAATACACTTTCTAAAAATAGCTTTGAGATGCAGATTCACCCTTTATGCAAATTCATAGCATAATAAAAATAGGAGTGATTGTAATTCTATGTATTTAGCTAAATTACAAGTCGTTACTCTTTTATATGTAAATAATTCTAAGGGGTATAAAGTCTTAATCCTGCAGTCTATAATTTGTGAGTTGTAGCTAACTTGTAACAAGTTATGATTAGAGTTATTTAAAACTCAGTTTAGTCAAAAGGAACCAGAAAAATGAATCTATTTGCAATAGGATTTGTGATTTTTCTCTTTCAAGGACTTCATAGACTTAAATATGTTTTCTTTTTTCCCTTAGCAATTTCTAAAAAATGATCTATAAAGAAGTTTTCTTTAAACCAAGATACTTGCTTTTCATTATAAATATAGTGCTGTCCATTCCTCTCAAGAAATACCAGCCTAAGATCATAGGGTGTATTTAGAGGTGAATTTATGTAGACTAAGCTTAGAAGGCAGGAGAAATTAATAGAATCCTTTATCTACAAGTGATCTCTGTGTTCTTGTTAAGTGAATGAAAGGGGATGCCATATCAGACCTATTATGTTGGACTTTGTTGTTTCTTTACTCTCCTAAAAATTATTGATGGATGTTAGTGACAGAGGATGGAAATAGCTAACCTGTAAAACAGTGCTGGCCTGAAGCTGGCTTCAATAAGGCTGTTTTCCACAAAGTTTGCCTGTTTGGCTCAAACTATTAATTTTCTTTTCTTTTTTATTTTTTGAGACTAGGTCTTGCTATTTTTGCCAGGCGAACCGCAGGCTCTTGTTGCTTGGGGTATCACAGACTCAAGCAATCCCCAGCCTCAGCTTCCCAGATAGCTGGGATTACAGGCACGCACCACCATGCCCAGCTATTTTTTTGGAGCTAGGTCTCTCTCTGGGCCCCAGGTGGGACTCAAACCGTGATCCCTAGCCCTGGCCGCTTCATAGGCTGAAGCTTACAGGCACGAGCCACCGTGCCCGGTCTAAACTATTAATTTTAATATACTGCCATAGTGTGTGCACACAATCTTGGTTTTGTAATTACAGATTTTCATTCTTTAAGTCAGAAATATGCAAACTTATTTTCACTAGGTATCCTACAACTGGTTGAGAAACAGTTCCATTTAGGAGGAGATTAGGAGAGATTCACAATTCCTTTTGTTTTTTACTTTGGTATATAGCCCGAGAGGCAAAAAATCAGGATAGTGTTTGGGAAATTGTTTCCAGTCTTACATGTACAGAGAATTTAGTAAAAGAGGATTTCACTATAAAAATCCATCAGTGTTTTATATGACTCAATCTAGTCTGACCTGTGGAGCTAAGCTGAATCGTGTGTGGAAAACTTTTCCTTTTTGGTTTACGGGATTACTTGATGCACAGAGGTTGCAGGTTTAGAACCTGCATTTCAGCTATGTAGGCTGTTCTTCATTGAGGAAACAGTTCACATTTCAGAAATAGATGGTAGTTCTCAAAGTAATTAAATTTTAATTGCACAACTAGATCACACACCGAGGCTGCACCTTCATCTCATGCAGTCTCAGTTTTATTTCTTGACGAGTCCCTTGATAAAAAAAGAAAATTATGGTTTCTGTCATGTAAAGTACATTTGCCATCAGTATCAAGCATTTTTTGGGAAAATTTTTTTGTATGACAGTAGTATGGTCAATAAAGGAAATTTAGTGAATGTAAGCCAAAAGTGTATAAATTCCTATCATGTTAACCTACTAGGTATTAGTTACGAGGATATTTTCCTCTACACACATTTTCTCCTGGTGAGGTTAAGAATGTATTGATGGTTTACTAAGCATCTTCACATCATTGGACTCTTAATTCTGATGTAAGACTCATTGTGTGCACATATTTTCCTTAGCTATTGCAGGGTTTCACCTGTTGGGTATTTCAGTGTCCTCTGTCACCATTTTAAGTAATACTTTCATAAATATCCTTGAACTGAAAACTATGAGAGTGCATTTGGTTATTTCCCTAGATCCAATTCCTACAGTGGAAATTATAGTGTCTTTTGTTAACATGCGTTCTAGAAATGGTATGTGTCTTAGTTTTTGTGCCATTTTTATCCTTCATGTTGCTAAAATTACGAAATTGTAAGTATAAAGGACAGCTTATTTTTATTTACATTTATTTTATAATAAATTCTTTATATGTTTTTAGCTTATTTTTTGCCAACTGTATTTTGTTAATTTATGTAAGAATATTCTTCTGTGTTTTGCAAGCAGTGTTCATCTGACTTTTGTTACTTCTATACAGATTTTCTTTTTTCTTTTCTTTTTTTTTTTTTGTGACTATGTCTCACTGTTTTTGCCCATGGAACTGCAGGCTCACACGTTGCCCAGGGTACCACAAATTCAAGCAGTCCCCAGCCTCAGCTTCCCAGGTAGCTGGGATTACAGGCGCGTGCCACGAGGCCCAGCCATTTTTTGGGACTAGGTTATGTGCCCCCAGCGGGACTCGAACAGCCAGCCCTGGCCCCAGCGTGGCTTCCTAGGCTGCCACCTACAGGCATGTGCCACCATGCCTAGCCTATTTTTATACAGACTTTCAATCAAATCCCAGTCTCTTTCATTTGGTGTTCATCCTTGTTAATGTTTAAAATGTCCTTTCGCAACTAGTATCAGAGCAAGTTACTTTCTTCAGCTTATTTCTCTCATAAAAACAAAAAAGAACGTTAGCAATTATTTAGAAGTTCAGGCATTTCATTTATTCATTTATTTATTGAGATTAGGTCTTGCTATTTTTGCCTGTGGAACTGCAGGCTCTTGTTGCTTGGGGTACCACAGACTCGAGCAATCCCCAGCCTCAGCTTCCCAGGTAGCTGGGATGACAGGCGCATGCCACCACACCCTGTTATTTTTTTTGGAACTAGGTCTCACTACGTGCCCCAGGCGGGACTCGAACTGCGATCCCTAAGCCCCGGCCGCTTCATAGGCTGAAGCTTACAAGCATGAGCCACCGTGCCCGGCCCAGAAGTTCAGGCATTTTAAAAATACATAAAGGAGCATAAGAAGTGAATCCCTCATCTAACTTTCACAAATACTAATACATGTCTAGTGCTGTTCTGGCTATTTCTGACCTGGTTTCTGTTGGGACATTTTGAACCATATCTCCTGTTTAATTGTTATTTAATCTGCTGATATTTAGGGTTGTCTCTCTAAAATTATATGAATTTTACTTTCTAAAATCACACTATCGTATCACAGGTAAAAAACATGTATTGACAATCCCTTGTATCAGTCATTCACTGTCTACCCGATTGCCTTATCAGTGTTTTTAAAAGCTTGTAAACAGGAATCAAATCAGACCTATATGTTGCTTTGGGATGACAGTTTATTCTGTAGACACTTCTTTGTGAGAAGAGTTTGTAATAAAACCAGAGTCTGTTATGTCCACTTCTCATAGGCAAGCATTACTAACAATTTCTTTTGTATGCATGCATTTCTAAGTTTTTTAAAAAAATTTTATTTTGTAATTTTCATACAATATTGGTCATGTTTGTATGGTTGTCGTTCCCCTTAGGTTTGGCCCTCCCATAGTATATGCCTTTTCCCCCCACCCTATCCCCCCAGTCATTCCAGCTGCTCCTGCAAGTTGTTGGTCCATGTTTGACCCACTGGTCTTTTCTGTTTTTGGAACTATTTCCTTTTTTCCTG
The DNA here is from genome assembly GCA_004024945.1 of Uropsilus gracilis. Lineage (NCBI taxonomy): Eukaryota > Metazoa > Chordata > Mammalia > Eulipotyphla > Talpidae > Uropsilus > Uropsilus gracilis. Next base: position 22,649 of record PVHY01009646.1, read on the forward strand.
GCTGTGGACTTGCACCGCTGGACAGTAACAGATGAGGCTGCTTGGATCTCCAGTAGTAACTGAGGTGGCCAAGCACATCAGGAGCTTATTGTAGGGCAAATACACAGTACGCTTCTCCAGGATCATTTATGGTATTCATCACATGGTACTGTGATGCCATATAGTTCTGATAACTTGGTGTGAGAGCCCAACTCCCAGCCACTGGTGGTGGAGGTGTTTACTGCTGGGGACAGACTTCCCCAGGTGGTTGGTCCAGCTCCTCTCCTCTGTCATGTCAGCAGTTCTTCCAGGGGCCACAGTCACATCTCTGACTTTCTTCCCACGTTGATTGGTAAAGGGAGCCTCATTCACGTTGCACAGGGGACCAGGGCTCCTATAGACCAGAGGTTTGGTTCCCCAGCCCTGGAGATGGTGCAGGTAAAAGTCTGTGACAGGTCACCTCAATCCCTGGTCTCACCTTCCTGTCTCAGTGATTCCTGGGACATGGTGCTTGTCCCACTCAGGTGGTGAGTGTATCCAGGGCTGTTGTTGTTTTCTTTTTTTTTTTGAGACTAGGTCTTACTATTTTTGCCTGTGGAACCGCAGGCTTTCATTGCCTGGGGTACCACAGATTCAAGCAATCCCCAGCCTCAGCTTCCCAGGTAGCTGGGATTACAGGCAAGCGCCACCACACACAGCTATTTTTTTGGAACTAGGTCTCGCTATGGGACTCGAACCGCGATCCCTAGCCCCTGCCGCTTCATAGGCTGAAGCTTACAGGCACGAGCCACCATGCCCGGCCGTTGCTGCTTTCTTTCTTCTCCATTATATCTGCAGCTGTAGAGACTGTTTTTCTCATCCCTAGTGCACATGTGATTGAGGTTAGGGTAAATCAGAGGGGGATCTCCCCCTTACCCGATCCCTGGCAAAGGTGCCCAGCCCCCACCCCCTGCCCTATGGAGGCAGAGGCTTATTCCCCAGTCTGAGACACTGAGACCCGGAGACTCCAGGGGCATGAGACTCATTCTACCCCCACCCCCCACCAGCAGTCTAGGTTGTGATGGGGGTGTGCTGGAGCTATTCTCCAAGGGTCTGAGCCTTCTGAAAGGACCTCAGCTCCCACCTCCAGCCCAACTAGGCTCACAGGGTGGACTTGATATAGTAGAATCTACTATACCCCTCTCCCAGCTCAGGACCCCTGGGTGCCCTGCCCCCCACCCCTGGACACTGAAAGGGTGGAGGCCAGGGCCTTCAGTTCCAAGACCCTGAAACCCTGAGATCCTGTGCCCTGGTGATGCAGGACTTACCCTATCCCCTACTAGGGGGCTCCCCAAAGGGCCAGGCCTTTCCAGGGGACCTCAGCTCTTATTCCCAGCCTGGCTTGAATCAGGACGAGACCTGGAAGATGAACCTACAAATCCCCTCCCCCAGGTCAGGGCCCAAGCTCATCTGTCTGACCCCCACATAAGGGAGGAGGCCAGATATGCCAGCATGAGAAACCCAGACCCTGAGACCCCAATGGTGCAGGACTTGCCCTATCTCCACCCTTGCCAGCAGTTTAGGCTGCAGTGGAGGTGTTGGGGGAGGGGGCAGGTTCCCCTGCACCTAGGTGGTTCAGGAAAGGGGGAACTTTGAACTCTCCTTTGACTCAACTGGGACTAGGGTTGGGCCTGAAAGGCAAAGCCTTCCATTCCCCCCTCCCCAGCCTGAGAGCCAGCAGAGATATATGCATACACTTTTAACATTTTCTATCTATTCAAAGGGTACAAATATATACATTCTGATATATGTATGTAGACATTATGATACAGCCATTATTTATGCATTCTCATATAAATGGCATGTTTCTTTTTTGCTTATCAGCAAGCCTCAGGGATGTTTTCATATCATCACCTAGAGACCTCTTTGTTATTGGTTTTTTGGCATCTTACTGTAAAGATGTACTATAATTTGTTTCGTAATAGGCAATCAGGATCTTTATTAAGTGATGCAATGGGAAGATTCTTAAATGCTTATTGTGCATGTACAGGAATAGTTTTGAACAATAAATTTTGAAATGACTGCATGAAAATTGATAACCTATGGTGCTGCCAAATTAATCTCTCAAAAAGCTCCAACTTGTAAACCCAACAAGGATGTGAAATATTCATGTTTCTACATTTTCACCATTACTGGCTATCATTAGTCTTTATTTGCAGGGGCAAATAAATAACAGATTTTTATTTTTTTCCAGCTTTATTGAGATAATTGACATATAACTAAGTTCAGGGTGGACAGCATGTTGATTTGATGGATGTATATTGCAAAATGATTACTATAGTAGCTTTGGTAATAGTGCTGTCATCTCACATAATTACCATCTTGTTTCTGTGGTGAAAACATTTTAGATTTATTCTTAGCATCTTTCATGTACATAATACAGTGCTATTAGCTATAGTTACCATGTTGTACCTCAAATCCCCAGAACATACTCGTTACTGAAAATTACCCTTTGGCTAACAACTCCCTTTTCCCTCCCTTCTCCAACATCCCACCCCTGATAACCACTATCCTAGTCATTTTTGTGAGTCCCCTGCCCCAGATTATACAATAAGTGAGATTTTGCATTTCTTTGACTTCACTCAATGTAATGTCTTTAGGGTTATATGGTGTATATTATTGCAAGTGCAGTAATTCATTTTTCGGGGTTATATGTGTATGTATGCACATGCATGTGCATGCGTGTCTGTGTGTATGTGTGTGTGTGTGTGTGTGTGTATAAAACTCCATTTCTTAACAACAGAGTCCCTGCTAATGGGAGATTGGATCATCAGTTATGATCCTTTCTGATGCTTGAAGTTTTAAAATCTGTCCTGGTACATCTAAAGGGTGTTTATTCGAATAGAGTATCTATTCATTTCACAAAATGATCCAGTGCCCTTTTAGCTTCATTTTGAGAGTGTTAGTGATACTGACTCCCTTTCACCCACCTCCACTGCCCAACAAAAGACTGCTGTTCAGGAGGTGCTGAAGGGAACTGTGACCCCTGTGCTCCCATCTGGACCAAGACTGCAGCACCTCCAAAGCAGAACTAATAGAAATTTCTTGAACACTTATATTCCAGGTCCTATGCTAGACACTGAAGTGAGCAGATAAACCAGCCTGAGCCTTTTAAAGGATATAGAAATCAGGATATAGGTCTAACTGTAGGGCATTTCCATCATTTCTCAAATTTTCCTTATGTCCCATTTGAACCTATTCACTTGCCCTAGCACCTGGAAACTATTAATCTCTCTCTCTCTCTCTTTTTTTTTTTTTTTTTTAAGATTAGGTCTCACTATTTTTGCCCATGGAACCGCTGGCTCACGTTACCTGGGGTACCACGGACTCAAGGAATCCCCAGCCTCAGCTTCCCAGGTAGCTGGGATTACAGGCGCGTGCTACCACACCCAGCTATTTTTTGGGACTAGGTCTTGCTGTGTTGCCCTGAGCCGGACTCAAACTGCGATCCCTGGCCCCAGCCACTTCATAGATTCTGGCCGTGGCTTCCTAGACTGCTGTTTACAGGCATGCACCTGTTAAATAACAAATAATAACCATTTTGTTAGCGGATATCAAGCAGCCAGAAGCCAACCATATAAGGCATCATTGGCCATTGGCCAGCAACATGTCCTTGGCAATGCCTCTCAGTAGCTAGATAAGACTCTCATATCTTAGCCCTCACTAGCCAACCAAAATAAGTGCACGTACTCTCAAGCCCCTTGCTAAAGGATAAAAGAAAACTGCAGGGGGGCTAGGGGTCCTCACTTGCCCTGATGTAACCGCTGCAACGGTGATCCAGGTCAGTGCTGGACCCTAACTTAAGTCAGAAAATAAATGCCTCTTGCCTTTGCATCACCTGTGTGCTGTTGTTAAACTGGAACCCCACGACGGCACTTTAACATACCACCATGCCTAGCCAATCTCCTTTCTATCACCAGAGTGAAATGAAATTCTTTTTCAGAATTTCCTGTCTTGGAATGTTATCATATAGTCACCTTGTACTTGCTCTTTTATGTCAGGTTTCCTTTGTTAGCAAATTAATAGTTTGTCTTTATTAGTGTGCAGCATTCCATTGTATGGATATACCATAGTTCACTGGTAGTGGCTACTTGCATTGTTTCATTTTTGGCAATTGTATATAAAGTTGCCATGAGCATTTGTAGAAAAGTCAGTATGGTCATACACCTTCATTTCTCCAGGGTAAATACCTGGGTGTCCAATTGATGGGTCATATGGGAAGTATGCTTAAAGTATGTTTAATTTTATAAGAAACTCCCAAATAGTATGCCAAGTTGGTTGTACCTTTTCTACTTTTGGGTGTATGAAATTTCAGTTGTTACATACTTGGTATGTATCATCATCAATACTTGGTATTGTTTTCATTTTCATTTTTTATTATTTTAAAAAGCTTTAAATCAAAGTAACATTGCAACATAGCATGTTCCAGAGGCACATCCTTAAAAAGCACCATGGCTAGTGAATGTCAAATTCTGCCCTTCACCATTGTCTCCTTGTCCCCAGTTTGTACACCCTTACCCTCCTCCAGATAACTACTCATTGGTCTTACACTCTAAAAGTTATTTTTATTTTATTTAGTTTGCATTTTTAATTTATCACCCTAGCTGATGACTAGGTAGATATTTTTGTGCTTTTACTTACTATTTTCCTGGTGCCTAATGCTCTTGCGCACCTTTTCCTTTTTAAACATTAATTTGACTTTCATTGACTAACTTCAATATGTCTGTACAAATATGGTGCAAAAGCAAAAAAGTTGCTCCCAGTTTTAAAGGTTTAGCCTTATACTTTATTTATTTATGAGACTAGGTCTCGCTATGTTGCCCAGGGTTGTTTCAAACCTACAAACTCTAGTGATCCCCAGCCTCAGCCTCCCAAGTAACTGGGATTACAGGTGTGTAAGCCTCCACGCCCAGCTAGTCTTATACTTTAAAAGCTTTAAGTATTACTTTCAAATATATATGTGAGAAAATGCCAAAATAAAATGAGGAAGATAAAATGTTGATAATTCCTATCTTATGCTAGAAATTCCACAAATTGTGTTTCACTACATGAAGGTAGTGAGTACCTTTTCATATGTATATTGGCCACTTGTCTTTTGAAATTTACACTGAAATGTTTTGTCCAGTTTTAAATTACTGTTTTTTTGGTATAGAATCATGTTGTAAGCGTTTACTGTATATTGTGGATATGGTTTTTCTTTCATCAAATATCTGTAAATATGTATTACAGTTTGCCTGTTTAACGTCTATACAGTGTCTTGAAGAAAATATTTTTGACTGCATTAGAGACATAGAGATTTTCCACTAGTTTTTCATCTGAACTTTCAGCTTTTACATTTGTGTCTGTGACCATTTCAGGTTAAATTTTGTGTGTAACATGAAGTCATAGAGTTCATGTTTTTTTCTGTTTGAATTCCCAGTTTTGTCAGTATCATATGTTGGGAGCGCTATCCTTTCCCCCATTTAGGGGGAAATGTGTGTTTGCATTGTTTTCAGTGCAGCCTACCTAAATTGTACCCTTTGTGAAAAAAATCAGTTGGTCTTGTGTGGATGGATCTATTTCTATATAATCTTTTTTTAAAATTTTGCTTGTGGTTCTTTTTTTGTTTCCATATTTACTTCATAGTCGTTTTGTTTCTACCAATAGAATTGCTGAGATTCTGTCCTCATTGTCTTGAATGTTAGCTTAATTTAGGAAAAATTACTAGTCAATAGTACTGGCTTTCAATTCATACATATATCTCCTTTCATGTGTCCTTACATTTCTCTCAGTTGTGCTTTATAGCTCTCTTTGGCTAGGTTATGTAGATGGTTGGGTAAATTTATTCCTAAGTATTTCATGATTTTTGATGTCTGCTGTAAGTATTGTTTTAAAATTTTGATATCCAATTATTTGGGGTTAAGACTTTTATTATTTAAATATATCAAATTTAGTATCATTCAGCAGTCATAACTGCATATAGAGAAAGTGTTTAGCAACCCCTTCCCATCTCTTTTCTACCTCTATCCTGTCTACTGCCTCTGTATAGCAATTTTTACTGGTTTCTGTTTTAATTTTTGAAACTAGAATTACTTTGAAAAACCGAAAATTGTAGCAGTTGGCCTGGCTTGGCTCACTTGGTTATAGAAGGCAGATGATACTTTGTATACTCATCCTAGAACTTTTGAAAAAAACAAACAGTAGGTTCAAAAAACAGATTTTCTAAAACATTACAAATTTGGTGAGTGTATGTAGCTTGTAGATTTTCAGATTTTATGTTTTCATATTTGTTATGAAGTATGTTGTGTGTATGTGTACACATACACATATAAAATTTCCCTAGAACTGGATAAAATCAAGGCAACGCTGACAATGTACTGATCTGTCAGCTGCCGAGAGAGGTAGTTGGGCTAGTAGTCATTTCCAGTTTTGTAGACATACTTCTTTGTTTGGGGTTCTCACCTCCTGAGAGTGTGGTAGAATGCTGTTCACCTACTTGACATTTGAATCACCATGTGGTTTGCTTTGCCAGTGAAACATGATTGGAAGTGACATCTACTTTGAGGGTGAAGCATTTCAGAACCAGAGCAAAATTTCCCTTTCTATCTTCCCATAGCCACTCTGCCCACTATGATGCAGCTTGCAGAGAACCTCTGTAGCTCAGATCCCCAGCTTGCAGAGAACCTCGATAGCTTGGATCCCCACATGAGGAAATGGAGCAATGATCCCACTGGCATGTTATGCACATAGAACTTGATTAAGAAATAAACCCTATTGTTTAAAGCTACCTGCAATAGGGATTGTTGCTTGCTATATAGTATAACCTAATTTTCCCTGAGTAATACAGGAGAATCAACAAATCTCATGGTAAATGTTGGAAACTGAGGCTCTTAGACAAAGAGAAATTGATCAAGGGTCTCTAGAATAGAGAAATATGACAATCATGAGTTTCATTTTAGACCATAACTATTAAGTAGCAATGGGCTGTCTAAAAAGTAAAGAAGATATTGTAATATGGGCTTATTGATGGGGAGATATAACTTAGCAAACATCTCATTTGTTATAATGGGTGGGAGTCTGGGGAGAACAAGGTGAAAGGTAGAGAAATGAAGGGAGAGACTTGATCATACACATCCTTTAGAGGGATGGAGAAAATGAGGTCTTCCAAACACAAGTACCTTAGATAGGACAAGGCACATATTCTTGTAGCAGAGGAGGGGAAAGGGTAATTGGGGTGTAGTTTATGTAGGTTTATACATTTGTTGGTAGTAAAGTTGAGGTATAATTATAATAACTAATATTTAATATGTTATCTTATTTGCTGACCTAAGAGCTCTATGTTTTTGAAACTCACATAATTCTTACAGCACCCCTATATGGTGCATGTTATCCTCCTCACTGATGAAGGCAAAGTTCTTGAGTGGTCAATTCAGTTTTGTCTTTCAAGTTGGAGGTGAGGTCATCTGTTTAGATTGAAAATGGAGGTAAAATCTGAACAGTTATCTGAACACCCATCCTCATGCCCCAGAACTACTTTCAGTTAAAATATACTATTTGCAAAGGGCAGTGGACAGTTGGAAATTTCTGTATAGTATTAGTGAAAATATCTTTCAGTGACATAATTTTAGTTTACCTGTACCAATCACGTTACTGCTCCTGCTATTAAGTTCCTCTTATATTTCTGAGTCGCAGCTAATAGAGGAAGTCTGAAAAACAAGAGTGAAGCCTCCCCAGGGGAAAAAAAATACAGTATTTCTTTAACAGCAGCCAGAAAACCCAGTCTTTTTTTAAAAAAGCTGTCTCTCCCTAGGAGTTTTTGCAAAATTACCTGTCTTTGTAAGAAAAAAATAGCTTTGTCTCAGATATCTTTCTTTTTAAATGAGTAGAAAAAGTGAGTAGATAAATACTTCTTTTGGCATAAAAGTTTGTGCTTTTCAAGTACCGATGTTTTCTCTTTTCATAACTAAATACAGGCATCCTTGGCTTTTTGAAAATTTGCCAGCTTGCTTTTATGAAAGACTGACTTTAGCACCTAGTTTCACTAACCAAAAAACCCTGTAGATTATTTTCACTTTCTATGACAAATAGTACAAAAGGTGACAAGTGAGAAAATGCCAACCTTGGTTTTGCAGCAACTGATATAGAGGAAATGGCTCCCTGAGCAGGCAGGAGCGGCCCTGCCAAGCTCCATCCTGGAACTATAGGTGTGTTTATGATACAACTCATGCGTTTTACTCTTGCTGCTTTAAGTTTTATGTGCTATTTTACATGATTTAGTAGATTATTTTTGGAGTCTTGGAATGTTAAATAATTTTTCTAAATGAATGGCAATTGCTTCCTTGCCTTATGCCTTTTTTTTTCTTTCCCTTCAGTGTTAGGAAGTTTCATAGGAAACTTTGGAAAGCAGGGGAAACCTGTATTCCATTTTATATCATTTTGGTTTTGGATCTTTTGCCTCAGTTACTTTTTTTTTTTTTAAGACTAGATCTTGCTATTTTTGCCTGTGGAACCACAGGCTTACATTGCCCAGGGTACCACAGACTCAAGCAATCCCCAGGCTCAGCTTCCCATGTAGCTGGGATTATAGGCATGCGCCACTACACCCAACTATATTTTTTGGAACTACGTCTTGCTATGTACGCCCAGAGGCACTTGAGCCACGATCCCTGGCCATGGCTTTCTAGGCTGCCGCTTACAGGTGTGCACTACCATGCCCGGCCCAGTTAGTTATTTTTTTAGGTGGGTCTCATATATCTATTCAGCAGAGAAAGAAAATGTCTGCAGTATGACGGGTTAGGCTAATTTGAATATCTTTCTTAGTATAAGTTGACATTGCCTTCGAGTGTGACAGTGTTGGTGGTCTTTGTTACGTGTTTGTGTGGGGTTGGGATCATGTGGAATGGGACAGTCTTGTCAATTATTTTTGATAATTAAGATGTAGACTTAGTTTCAACTCTCTATGGAGAAGGACCCTAATCTAGGTGAGTTATGGAGTAAGAAATCAGATTCCTGCATCAGACCAGGACTCCTGGAGAAAAGAAGTCTCAGTGGATTAATTAAGGTGTGAATGGGAAGAAAATAAATGAAGAGTTGATATGGAGAGGGAATGAAAATGAGGTAAAGTTCATGTTATGCTTGTGGCTATGTGTTTGTGGAAAAAGATTTTGATTAGTAAATTTTTTGTAGAGAAATTTTTCTAAAGGTTTCTATCCATCACAATTTTGAATCAGTGAGGAACAAAGTGACTGGTATTTTGTGTTTTAATTTGACTGCTGTGTACTTAACCTGTAAGTATCATATGCTTCTTTTTACCTAGTAAAAAGTACATACACTAGTAGCACGTATACTCCTGCCCCTAAACTGAGCTCAGTGTTTGCTTAAAGATCTGTATGGTCACACAACCTGCTTTTACCTATCAGCCCCAACAGGGGAAAGTGTTGGGCTTGTCTTTCAGGCCTATTGAAGGGACAAAACTGATGACTCAGAATAAGAGGATATGGGGCGTGAGTTGGCTAAAGACTGATTCTAGGAAGAAACTCCCTTGACGGTGGGAAGACCTGTGCCTTCTGCCATGACTAAGTTATAGGGCAATGGCAGGAAGCCTATGGAGAGGAGATATGGAGAGTCTTAGTTTTTGAGTGTTTATGAATCTTTCTCTAAATGATTCTAGTTAAGAGGAAAGGCCATTTGGGTCCGCATCGTAGAGCTACCCTGAAGTGTGATGACCAGTGCTTGTTAGCAGTTTAGATGTCGAAGAAACAATGATAACCAAGAGAACTATCACAGACCGAATCCCCTTTCCTCCTTTTTCAAGCATTCTGTCATCTCAAAGAATGTTAGGGTATCTTGGAAACAGGTGGAAGATGATCTTCCAAACAAAAGGATGGAGAAACCCTTTCCTCCTAAATGACAGTATATCAAAATTGTCTTTCTGGGCCAGTCACGGTGGCTTATGCCTGTAAGCTTCAGCCTATGAAGCGGCCGGGATCACGGTTCAAGCCCTGGCTGGGGTCTGTAGCGAGACCTAGTTCCAAAAAAATAGCTGGGCGTGGTGGCGCGTGTCTGTAATCCCAGCTACCTGGGAAACTGAGGCTGGGGATTGCTTGAGTTTGTGGTACCCCAGGCAACGAGAGCCTGCGGTTCCACGGCATTAAATTTTTTTTTTTTAACTGAGGTAAAGTTAGTTTAGAATATTGTATGTGATTTAGAGGTGTTAGTTTGTATTTCTTCATGAAACTGAACAAACCTGGTAGGTTGGTCCTCACCATCTGATCACAATTGACACCCAAAGGCAGACATGTGGTGTGGAACAACAGTAGCAGAATTTATTTACATAGGGAGTGAACAAAAGGGACAGGGGTGAGGAAATGAGAATTTACAGGCTGGCATATGACCAGATACCATCTGTCTTACCCCAGATAGCTTGCACTGAGTAGAGACCCAGGTCCAAGCAGAAGCCAAACTGGCAACTTCTTCCTCTACTGACATCCATACTCACCAGTAGCTTAACTGCCAAATAACTCAGTAGCTTTAACCACAAAAGCTCAGTAGTTTATCAGGTCAAATATCCCAGCAGCTTAACTGCCCAAAGGAACTCCAACCCTTTGTCCAGTAGTATGGGGACTAAGTCCTAAAATTTCCTCCTTCTACATTAAAATTGGCAATGAGCTCTGCCCTCCGCAGGAAGGTTCCTCCTCACTGTTTCTCTCATATTCAAATGTATCTCTCACAGCTCACCCTCCCAGTCAAAGCCCTCACAGTCTTCTCCCATAGTCCATTGGGTTCCCTCCCCCTCTGGAGCAGCAGCTCTATAGAGATCTAAAGGTTGTTTGGCTTAGTTATGGCTCTTCGTTTGTTTTGTTTTTCTATATTCCATGGATGAGTGAAATCATCTGGTATTGGCTCTCTCTTTCTGACATATTTCCCTTAGAGTAATGTCCTCCAGTTTCCATCCATGTTACAAATGGCAAGATTTTCTTTCAGTGACTAAGTAGTAGTATTTCATTGTGTATATACACGTCTTTATCTGCTCTATTGTGGAACTCTCATTGTTTCCATGGCTTTGCTTTGTAAATTGTGCTGCAGTGTCTACAGGAGTGCAAATACCTCCTCAAGTCATTGCTTTTGCCTTTTTCCTTTAGATGCCTGGGAGTGCAAGTGCTACCTCCTGTGGCAAATCTGCTTTCAGTATTTTGAGAAACCTCCATATTTTCCTTAGGGTCTGGGCCGGTTTACATTCCCAACAGTGTATGGAGTCTTTCTCCATATCCTTGCTTACTGGGGCTTTTACAGCGCCTGTTTTTAGAGCACTTTGTGTCATATAAAGCTAGTAAGTATTTAGAAATTAAAAATCTCAGCCTATGTATTATGAGGGGATTTTTCCTTTTCTACCCGTTTATCCTTCCTTTGTGGTTCTTTCCTTGGGGTGGATGAATTTCTCTTTCAGCACCATGAGTCCTCTCTGTCTCTGTAAGCATTTGGTTCCTCTGTTTGGCTTACTACCTACATCTTGGCTACTTCAGACCTGAACTTGACCTTTGTCCCTCTGATTTTGCTGCAGCATCAGTTCCTCAAATTGCCTTCCTTGGCACCCCTCTATCATGGTTAGATTCTCCTGTTTAAGATTCAAATCCCGTGATGTTGGAGAACCTGTTGGTCACATTTGTGTCCATGTGTGTCATCGTGTCCTCTTCTCAAGACTGTCAGTTCCTGGAAGCCAAGGACCTTATTTTTCTTGTCCTCCTCACTCCCAGTTGTGTTTATGTTGCCTGGCACTTTAGACACAAAACAAACTGGAATTGCGAATGTGTTATTTTTACATGTATTCTTGGTTTTTGTTATGGAGACATTAGAAACTCAGTTTCTAGTTACCATGAACAATAGATGTTTCTAACCTACAAGGGAAAGCTGGGTGTAGGTGTAACTCCTCTCATTAATAAGCATGAGCTTCAATTTGGTTCTTGGCTCATTGTAAGTGGTGAGTTCCTTGATGAGGTTGTTGGCGCTTAACTCTCTCATCACTTGAGCAAGGGTAGTATCGCTGAGAATCTGTTATTAGTTAGTTGCTGTTCTGGGAAAGCCAGTTGTGTATAGCTGGTATTCAGTTTTATTTGGATAGACTATATTTTGATGTTCTGCAAGCTTCTAAAGAATTTGTCTATTAGTACTTGGGGTTACCTAGGAATTTATTTATTTATTTTTAATTAATTAATTAATTTTTTGAAACTAGGTCTCGCTATTTTTGCCCATGGAACTACAGGCTCATGTTGCCCAGGGTACCACTGACTCAAAGCAATCTCCAGCTTCAGCTTCCCAAGTAGCTGGGATTACAGGCGTGTGCCACCACACCTAGCTTCTTTTTTGGCACTAGGTCTCGCTACGTGCCCCTGGCAGGACTCAAATGGCGTTCCCTGGCCCTGTCCGTGGCTTCCTAGGCTGCCACCTCCAGGCATGCGCCACTATGCCCAGCCTACCTAGGAATTTAATCATTGTTCAGCTTGGCACTTGAAATGAAGAATCTCAGGCTTCCCTCAGAATCACCCAGAATATGCTTTTAACAAGATGCCCAGGTATTCACCTGTTCCTTAAGTTTGAGAGGTGTTGATTTCAACTGAAGAATATTATATTTCCCGCAGGGCCTCCAGGGAAAACCACTGTTAAGCATTTGTTCATGCAATCACTCATTCATTCATTCATTCATTCATTCATTCATTCATTCATTCATTCATTCATTCATTCATTCACCAAACAAGTACTTTTTAAGCTTATAGTTTTTATTAGGCTTATGTAATGTTGATAATAACAGTAATAAAATAAGAATAAATAAGGAGCCACTTAACAGACTGCTTTATTTCTAATTCTCAAAACAGCATTGAAAGGAAGATGGTGTAATCATTAACTTTTCCCCTGCTTAAGGTTGACCTATGCACATAGTTGAAAATTCATGTGTGACTTTTTTTTTAAGAGATGAAGTAACTTTTTTTATTTGTTTACATCTATATATATTTTTAGCATAATATAAATATATTTCTTAACATAATATATTTTTTAACATTTCAACATTGTTCTCCCATCACCATATCATCTTTGAATTGTCATCCTGATCTCTTGTGGTCATCCCTCTCCTGATTTCCCTTCCCTCCCCTCCCACCCCCGGCTTTATGTCTTAGTTTTGCTGTCAGTTTGTTAGCTTTAAGTTTTTCTTTTGTTGGTTTTCCCTATATCCCATATATGAGTGAGACTATATGGTATTTCTCTTTTTCTTTCTGGCTTATTTCTACCAGCATGATTCCTTCTAGTTCCATCCATGGTGCTGCAAATGAGATGTTTGTCTTTTTGATTTCTAAATAGTATTCCATTGTGTAAATATACCACAGCCGTTTGATCCATTGGTCTGTGTTGGGGCATTTGGGTTGTTTCCATATCCTGGCTATTGTGAATAGTGAAATAAACATAGAAGTGCAGGTTTCTTTTTGAATTAGTGTTTTAGTGTCCTTTGGATATTCCTCAAGCTGGAACTTCTGGATTGAATGGTAGTTCCATTTTCAGTAGTTTGAGGGTCCTCCACACAGCTTTGCAGAGTGGCGGGACCAACTTGCATTTCCACCAGCATCGTCAAAGTGTTCTTTTTTGTCTGCATCCATGCCAACACTTGCTGTCCACTTTTTTTCATATGGACCATTTTTACAGATGTGAGGTGGTATCTCATGGTGATTTTGATTTGCATTTCCCTGATTATTAGTGTTTTTGAGCAGTTTTTCATATGCCTGTTGGCCATTTGTATTTCCTCTTTGGAAAAGTTTCTTTTAAACACTTCTCTCCTTATTTTGACTGGGGTTTTGTTTTGTTTTTGTTGAGTCCTAAGTTCTGTGTGGATCTTTGATATCAGATCTTTATCATTTGACTGGAGTGCAAACATTCCTTCCCATTCGGTTGGGTGTCTTTGTTTTGGTTAATGTCTCTTTTACTGTACAGAAGCTTTTTAGTTTGAGGCAGCCCTAGCTGTTTGTTATCCTTGCTTGTATAGATGTGTCCTGAAAGATGTTTCCGCAGTATAGGTCACAGTATTTTGCCTATGTTTCCTCCTATATATGTTATGGTTTTAGGTCTTACAGTGAAGTCGTTCATCCGTTTTGGTTGGATTTGTGTATGGTGTTCTTATCATGGTATTATCATCATGGCAGTTCTGAATTATTTTTCAGTAAGGTTGAAATATTCTTGTGTCCTAGCTGTTGATTCCAGTGGACTGACTTACTCTGTGGTGTATTATCTCTTGGAGCGTTCATTTGATCATTCATGATTTTCTTCCTTCCGATAGTTTGCCTTTGGGTTTGCACTGCCTATGATGCCCCTGTGCCCCTGTTGCTGGAGGGCATAATTTCTTGGAGGTCTTGCTGGGTTGCGGGTGTCTATCTAGTACCTGGACTGATGTAGCTCTTATTCAGGGTAGTGGTGCAGGTCCCTGTCACTCCCCCTCAGCTCCTGCCAACTGGACCCCTGTTGATGGTAGGCAGCGCTTCTCATCACTCTAATCTGGCTGTTTTTAATCTACTAATCTTGGTTTGTGGAGATTCATGTGGTTTTCATGTGGGCTTGCAACTTCCAGGTGGTTGATGCTGGTGAGCAGGGTTTCCAGCTTCTTCTGCAGTTCAGGTTTGGGTGTGGAAAACTTGGGTTTTCCTGAAGTTTGTTCCTCGCACTTTTCTACTGTGTCAAGCACTGATACGAGCTATGATTTGCTCCAGGAGTTCTTGTCTTTCAACTCCAACTACGTAAAGTGGGGACCCCAGACCTTAGCCTGGGGTAGTCTGGGATCCTGTGTGGTCTGTAGCCCTCGTAGGCACAAGGTGGGGGGTCAGTCTCCTGTGAGGGGCATGTGGCTGTGTGGTGTCTATGTCTGTGTTTGCTCTTCTCAGGGCTGGTACTCTGTCTCAAAGTTGTTGCTCCAAGCAAGGTGAGAAAAGGGAGAAAAGAGAAGGGGGGGGGGAGAGGAATGCAATGGAAAGACAGTGGTAAAATGGCAAAAGAAAAAGAACGAAAAGAAAAAGGAAAGAGAAGGAAAAAAGTAGAGAATAAAGAGAAATTAAAAGAAGGAAAGAAAAAAATGAAAAAGGCGGAGGGAGAAGATAGGAAAAAGAAACAAGCAAATACACAAAAACACACAAGAACAAAAACAAAAACAAATAAAAAGGAGTCAAAAAGCAAAACAAAAGCAAGGGGTTGCATCGTGTGAGCCCAGCTGAATTGTCCCGGTTGTCCCAACCAGTGGCTGCATGGGACAGGACTTCTCTCCAAGAGTCTGCTGAAAGTGTGGCCGGGAGTTATTCACCTGAGGGTGACCTTAGTGTTGGCTGCAGCTGTGATGGCAGCTTGGCCGTTGCAGCAGTGATGGCAGTCTCAGTTGCCCCCAGCGGTCTTGACCGCTGAGTCCCTAGCTGGCATTGGCTGGCATCAGTGTTGGTGTCAGCGTTGGTGACAGTGGATCTACTGTTGCTGTCTCTGGTCAACTCTGCTGTGAGGAGTCGCTCCAGCAGCCTGCAGTTGATCAAAGTGGTGCCAGCTCTGGATGAACTGCCCCTCCGAATGGTATGGTACCTGAGGGTCTTCCCTTTCTATCCCTTGGTTTTCTATCCCTGATGTCTAGTTGCAAGTGTTCATGTCTTTTGGGGAGCATGTATTTGTCTTTTTCTTCTTAAGGGCAATTTTTAGGAGAGTGAGTGGTTTTAGTGTGTCTATTCTGCCATGTTGTGGCTTTGTCCCATGTGTGAATTTTGGTTCACCAAACACTTAAGCTGTAATTGCCTCTTTTTACCCAAGAAAGTCTTATTGAAGCTATTTATTTTCTTCCCTGTGAATGAACTATAAACTCTGTCTGCAAAGTTTTCATAAATTTTAATATTTTACAATACTAAATTTGGATAGTGTATATTTTATGATAAATAAGTACTTATGATACGAAAGTATTGTAAAAGCTTTCTATTTTATACTTTATGATAAACTGTTTTGTGTTAAACTACTGTTATCTCCATATATTTTATGCAGTCACACCACACCTAACTTCATCTTATTTGTGTGTGTATGTATGTGTGTGTGTGTGTGTGTGTGTGTGTGTGTGTGTGTGTATTTTTAGGCTGTGCAATTGTTCTGAGAGTTTTTTCAAATTGTCCCAAATTTCAAGAAATTTCCCAGTGTATTTTTGGGGAAAAAAGCTAGGTCTACATATAAGTGGATCAATTCTGTTCAGATATGCATTGTTCAAGGTCAACTATAATTCCATTTTACATACAGACCTTGGGGACTTAGATAATGCTTCCCACAGTTTCATCCAGTTCCCATCTGACAAGTTCCTGGTCTTTCTGGTATTCATTCCTACAAGTGAAGTGTTTATGAGCCAATACTTTGAAATTCTAGATACTCTCACAGCTCATTTTTGGAATACATTTTTTTAAAAAGTGGACTGTGATCTTATTACTTAAACACAGTGTTTCCCTTCACAGGGAAAAGGGAAATTGGAGAACGCAGGGATTCCTAAATAAATACATTACATCTGTCCACACCCAGTAGTTGGGGCAGTATACCCCTTTAGTTTGCTGTCTTTTTGTGGAGGCTTAAGATCAGTATTTAAAGAGCCTGGAAAAGCACAAGAATGGCATTTTTTCTTTGCATCAAATATTTTGTTTTGACCCCAAAGGCTGGGTTAATGAGTTAAAGTGAAAAGCACAATCTGGAGGGTGACTCATGAGGCCCTGAGCTGATCTGGGTGTCTGGATTTCAATGCATGTCACTGAGGAGATGACAAGGAGTACATGCCTGATCTTCTCTGTGAAGTGGGGCAAGATACCAGTTTTTACTACCAATCACAAATCACTTGGTTCTTTCAACACGATGCTGCCTGTGGTCCTGCGCTGTCTCCACCTTCTTGTTTGCCTGGAAAGAGGTTCCAGCTTGGGTCATTGACGCAATGCAGCGACTTTGATTTCTACTCCAAGGTCTTAGGGCAGGCATATTTGCTGCACAGTAAACAGAGTTCTTTTGTGTCATTGTCATCTTTTCCTGTCCAATGAGACTGATTATGATTTCAGCACCAAGAAGCAAAGAAGATTGTTCCCTTATTAGCATCCCCCTCGCACCCCACCTATCCAAGCACCATGATGTTAACCAGTTCAGACAAAGCTATGAGGATGTTTTAGGTCAGGATAATGTAAGCTTTCCTAACACCAGGAAAATCTGGTGGAGGGTGCTTTGGACTTGTCTGCTTTCTGTTTCCATCTATTAAAGAAAAGTGCACCCACTTTAAACCAACACAAAAAGGGAGCATTCTCTGTGCCAGGAACCCAAAGGAGAGATGGAATCAATCCTATTCAAAAAAATCAATCCTATTCAACAAATCTGAAAGCTTGAAGAACAAAACCACCTAAAATCATGTTTGTGTCCATGTCCCTCAAACTCAAGCCTGTGGAAGAGCCCCGGATGCGGGCTGCCTGTTCTCTCATTTAGTATAGATACACATGTGTAAAGGTGCTTTTCTGGCGCATCTGGAATGCCTCCCAGGTGGTGGTGACAAGTGCTATATTCACAGGAAATTCTAGAGCTGATTAGACAGACAGCAGGTTTGAAAAAATGAGGTGTAAGTACTTCTCATTAGAGACAACCAGCACTGCTCCAACTTAAGTTCAGAACCACAAGAGCAGCCACTCTACAGTAAAGAAAACAATCTCCCTTGGAGGGTTTTTTTATTTTCTGTTCCCCTGATTACCAGGGACTGCACATTTTCTCCTTCTCACATTTGGCCTTGTGCCTTTTTCTTGAGGAGAGACCCCAGTATGAGCAAGGAAGGTTTTGCTCAGCGTATCTTGCAGCTGCTGCTGGAAGCTCAGGGACCTTCAGCCTGACCCCCAAGTCCCAGTGAAAACTTCCCTTCCTTCCTACTTGCAAGTTTTCCCATCCTGTTAACATTCCTCTTTAAAACGGAAACATACTGTTTCAGCCCCACTTGCTTGACCTTCCATATCACTGATGATTTGTAGAAAGAAAGCAAGACAGAAAGGAGTCTTTGCCTTCTGCATTCTTTCCCAATTTGAGTCTTTTCTGCCTTCATTCCCTTTGACCTTAACCCCTGGCAAGAATTCAACAGAGACAAGAACTCAGCCAAGAATTAAATAGGATCAAACTTCTGAAGTGTCCAAAACACAAAATTGGGGCTGCTTCCATCCTGAGGAGCAATCAAACCCCAAAATTTACTTCCCTAAGCAGCCCAAGCTCCCTGGGAACATGGATATGTTACTGTGTTTTAAAATTTATTTTTAATGAATAATATCCTCAGGTGGAAAAAAAATTTTTTTTGTTCGCATTGCCAAGTGGCAACCATCAGAAAACCCTTTTTATTTTTTTCAGTGCTTTTCCCACTTACTCCAGAGAACATGGTTTTGTTTGAAGTCTGCTTTTTCCTTTAAAGGCAGACTTAAGCCCTCTACCCAAATTCATGATAGTTATCTTTAGATTTATGACAAATGCTAGACCTGTCTAGGGCAAAGAATGTATATTTATTTAAATGTGAAAGGCAATCTCCTGAGAACATGGTGTGGGAACCACGTTATTTCAGTATTCCTGTGCTGGAAAGGCTGTTTTCAAATCATTCTTGGCTACCTGCCCTGGAGAGTGAAGCATCATTCCAGCGGGGCAGCAGGAGAAAAATGCTAAAAAAGCAATCAAGGCTTGTAAAAATCTTAGCTCAATATCTAGTGCAAATGATGCTGCCATCTTGGACAAGTTGTTTTCTCTCTGTCCCTGATTTGGTAAACTGATCACTGAAATGGTGTGCTTGAACTGAGACAGTGAATGTAAACTGTCTTTTATTCTTTATATTTTTATTTCCAGGTCCTCTTATGAAATGTAATCATTAGATAATTTGTGAGTTCAAAATGGTTATCTTTATAAGTCAGGCAGTGAACATGACCCATTTTAGTTTATAGAAAATAGAAATGGGAGGTGTATGATTTTTCAAGGCTGCTGTTAGCAAACTGCCACACACTGATGACTGTAAGGAACAGAAATTGATTCGCTAGGATCCTGGGTAGATTTTTAGGGAACTTCCTAAAACTTCTGTTTGCTTAAGTAAGTGCTAAGGAAAAGCTACTAATGAATCAGTTCAGTAACTTACTAGATATGCGAATCTCAACCTCAGATAAAAAAAAAATACCACAAAGTGTTTTGTAGAGGGAAAAGAGTCCTTGTAGAGCGTGACTTCACAGTGGAAACGTCTATGTAATCTTGTGCCCTGTTGAAGACACAGCACCCGGGACACTGTTTCTCTATCTTCAGAAGTGAGGCATAATATCTACCATACATTTAAGGGGCTCTTAATCTGAATATCACTGCCTCTGAGTCTTTCCAGGGCATGCAATTTGGAGTCTTATCTTCCATTTCATCTTCATTTCATTAAGAACTTAATGGAAAAATAGACAATGATTTTTGTAGCAGAGATATATTATGTAAAACAATATAAACAGTATAAATATGGGTCTAACAAAAATTGCTGAAAATGAGCTAAGAATAACAAAAATTTTCAAATGAAAAATATAAAATTGATAATACTGAAAAAACTAAGATATTAAATGTCATTGGACAGCAATTTGACAAGTAATAGGTTACAGAAATTTTAGTATTTCTCCAATAATTTTAATTTTGAGAGTTCTACTTTAATAGTTCCACAGAAAAAAGTGAACTATAATCAGAAAGATTGTTTTAGCACCTCTGTTGTAGAGATAAAACGTTATAGCAAAAAAGGTAGGCTGGGAGATTAAGCAATATGTATTCTGACAACTAATAGACCATTTCTCAATGATTAGAAATTATAGCATTGCAGACTGTGTGCACACAGAATAATTTTAAGTAAAAAGATTAAAGTAACATCAAACATTAAGTTAATGTTTTTAAATTTAATATGCATTAATGTTAAAGATAATGCCCACAGTTTGAAAAGATCATGGAATTGTAAACAATAAGGCTTGTATGAATTGATTATCAGTAAAATTTTTTTGAAGATATCTTACTAAAAAACTGATTTAAAAAGATTTGCTACTTTGATTCATGCACATTAAAAAATTAGAGTCATTCTTTTGAAAATAATGACTGGGTAACATATGCTCATGGATGTAGGAGTCAAGTCTTTTGTTTTGAGAGTGTCCTAGTAGCAAAGCTTTTCCCTTGTGCTTACTGCACACACATTTTCAAACAAAAGTTCACCCAAACATCAGATGAATTATTTAATTCATAAAAATGCTGATTTAGACTATTTAGTGTTCTATGTCTTGATGCTTTATTTGTTAGCTATTCAGTTTTCCCATATTTTGCTGAGAGAAAACACAATTAAATTTCCCAGAGCTGTAGTTGGAAAACCATGCCCTTTTCACTGTGGAAAAAAAAAAAAATGCTGTGGCACCTTGTAAAGGCACATTGTCCTATTTACAAGTTTATTAAATTTTTATGTAAAGAGGAGAGGGTTATATAAGAAGGTCCCATGTGAAGTGTGTCTGAATCTAGAAATGAAGAAAAATAAAAGCTAAGTTACAAGTCATGAAAACCTGTGAAAGATGAAATAGACATCTTTGAAGATCATTTAAGTGGTGAATTGTAACTGAGTTCAGCTTAATTAGCAAATAACACCAAATGTTTACATTTTTTCTGACATGAGGGGCAAGGTGAAAAGCACAACTTCGGGGCCGGGCATGGTGGCTTGTGCCTGTAAGCTTCAGCCTATGAAGTGACTGGGGCTAGGGATCGCGGTTCGAGTCCTGTCCGGCCCGTAGTGAGACCTAGTTCCAAAAAAATAGCTGGGCGTTGTGGCCTGTGCCTGGAATCCCAGCTACCTGGGAAGCTGAGGCTGGGGATTGCTTGAGTCTGTGGTACCCTGGGCAACAAGAGCCTGTGGTTCCACGGGCAAAATAGTGGGACGTAGTCTCAAAAAAAACCAAAAACTTCATCAAAGACTTGATCATATCCTTTTCACTGTAGTTCAGATACTGGCAATATAATTTCTTAAAGATACATTGATTAGCCTTTTAAATATTTATGTTTTCCCCTGAATTTTGATACTTTGACTGGCATTAGGGAGCAAGTATTTGAATACTTACATAACATGGCTTATGTAACATGGTGTCATTTAAACAAAAAACAATTTTGTCAGTTTAAGACCTTGCAATGCTATGACTGTAAAAAGTTCACATTTCCCCCTTTTATGTCTCATTTGTTCAACATATAAAACAAAAGTGAGCCTTTACTGCCCCATGTTTTCTCTCTGAAGATTAATATGTGTATATTTCAAAAACAATCCCACTGAAAAAACTACATGAGCTGTGGTTTGTGACTCCAAAGAGCAGGGTTTTTGTCAGAAAAATAAAAAATGAACAGGTGAAATTATATTTGTAAACCTGCTTGGGAATTGGTTATCAAAATATTTTAAGAAAGAAATACTGACAGAGTTGTTCAGAGAGTGATAGATGGTAGAGACTTCCATTTTGGGTCTCTGAGTTTGCATTGCCCTTCACAACAGAGCCTTTAACACTCCTCTTTCCATGAGCTTTCTCCTCACCTTGAATAACCACATATGGTCTCCAGATCTTTTGCCACCTGGAAAGTGACTGTGGACAACAGCCAGATCTTTCCTGTTCTTTGTAGAAATTGTTTTTAAATGAACATTTTTTTTCCTTCTCCCATCATCTTTGTCTCTTCTGAAGTTTCTATGAATATGAACTTTTAAAATCATAAATTTTTAAAGTTTTAAATCATTTATCTGAATAAATTGATCAAATATGGTTTCAGACATACCAGGTAGTCATAGAAATGTTTCTCAGAAACTCTATGAGCTCACTATTCCCGCTCTTTCTCAGAAGAATGAAACAGGATTTTATCACGTTTCAAGAGCAGTTCTGAGAGGCACCTGGAAGCAGTACAGCATAGCAGTTGAGAGCTCAGGTTCTAGTGTCAAGCAGACAAGACCTGGCTTAGTGTCAGCCCACTAACCTACCATTTGTGTCCCTTTGGCAAATGTTTGAATTTTTCTACGCCTCAACTCACCTTTCTTTTAAAAGGTTGCTGTATCAAATGAGATCGTTTATATAGGTCACTTTATATTACTTAGGGCACATGGTAGATTATCAGTGATTATTGTTCAAATTAATGACTAATGAAGTTTTAGCATTGCTCTAATGGATTGGATTGTCTCCCCTAAATTCATGTTGAATTTCTAACCCCCCATGTGACTATAGTTGTAGATAGAGCCTTTGGAGATAGCATTAAGTGAGGTTATAGAAAGTGGGAACTTAACCTTAATGGGACTTGTGTCCTTGTAAAGAGAGGAAGAGGTATCAAAAACTTCTCTCTTTTGAAAATCGTGTGAAGACGTAAGATGAAGATCACCATCTTCAAGCAAAAAAGAGAGGCCTCAGAAAAACCTAAGCCAGGCAGCACCTTGGTCTTGAATTTCTAACCTCTAGAATTGTGAAAAAATTAATTTCTGTGGTTTAAATTACCCAGTTTGTGGTATTTTGTTATGGCAGTTCTAGCTGCCTGACATAGTTTTAATTAAGATGAATGCAGCAATAGTAAGTTAAAAATTTAAACCTGCTTTTGTATGTCAACAGAGTTGATATTTAGAACTTCCAAAAGGGGTTATTTATCTGCTGATCTCAGCTGGGTTGACCCTGTTTCCAGTCAGTTGGGTGAGTTGTCTATCTGAGGTGAAGGGGGGTCATGTGAGCAGGCGTGTTCACATCATAACATTCCAGAGGTAGCACAGGACAAAAGTCCAAGGTCAAAGTGCTTCTCAAGCTTCCACTTCTGTGCATAACACTGGCCAAAATGAGTCCCGTGACCATGACCTCTGTAGATTTGACTGAGGAAATCAATTCTACCTTTTGGTTCAAGGAAATGTATTTGAGGTCATGTTTGTAACTCACAGATGTTTTATGTGATATATGGAACCAGATCTCCTAAAGTATGAACTACCAGTATTGAACAGTCCTGAAACAATGCTGGTCCTGTCACATCTCCCTAGAACTGCTTGTAGCTACAAATCTCATTTAAAGCATGTCCTCAAATTCTCTTCCCACGTGTCACAAATGTTGTGAATACTTGTTTGATTTATTTTCTTGTTTGTTCAGGGTCTGGTCAAGAAGCTCTTGAATCCACTTCTAGAGAGTCAATCAATGCTCGTTTCTTGTGAGTCACTGGAATTAGATGCTAATTCCTCCAATAAAGATATTATTAGAATCACAAGAGTTCAGAGACTCCTAAAATTGATAAGTGCTCCAGTTTTAAGCAAAAGACAGATTTCTTTTTTTTAATTAGATAATTAATTAGCTGTTTCTTCTGGAATTGGGTGTTTCAGTATCACCTCAGAGAGTTCCAGAATGCTGTCTTCTGTATTCTATATAAATATTATTTTTACCAGGAAATTACAACTTCAGTTTCAACAATCCTCCTACCAATTCCAGGTTAACCAAGACCTTCCTATTATCTGTACAGTTGACCTACCTTTTGAGACATTTTAATATTCTCTTAAGCTTAGTGATTTCTATGACTGCTGGTGCAGATGGTCTAAAGGTGAGCACTGAGCTGCTGAACTGTGGGATTATAGGGTTTTGGATTCTGTGTGTTTAGGAAGATAAAAATAGTTTGCAAACCTTGAAGCATTTTGGGGAAAATTTTGTAAAGACTGATCCCAATGAGAGCCTGTGAGGCCTCTGTGTACACAGACAGCAGGAGGTATGTTATGTATACTTGGATAGGTTTCTGTTCTCTCCAGCTGGAGAAGATACATTCTCTTAAGTATCTAATTTAATCATTTCTTACTGATTTCTGCAATGACTTTTAGAACAGCCTCATGTGTAGCAACATATTCTTTTATCTGCCCAGAAAGGTGTCTCCACCCTCTTTTGTAGAACTGTTGACACTTCTGTGGCCCAACTACATGGTTAAGTGAGACTGACTTCCTTTCCTGCACGATGCACTTTTCAACATGACACTGCTTTCCTAGCCAGAGGAAAGGGGTAGGATCAGACGTTGGAGGGCTCGACCAGGGGTAAGAAAAATGAGTGAAACAAAAGCAGACATTTTTTTCTGCTTTTCCTTTTAATGAGAGGGGCCAGAGCTATCTCTCTTCTGTGATAGTAAGATAGTGCTAGATTATTGAGGTGTCATCAGAGACTATCTAGAAGCAATAATGTTTGTATTACTTTTCCCCTACATCCCTCTCAGTGTTTCTCCCCATCTTACCCAAAGGTATCCTCATTGCTTTAGGAAGAAGGCAAAAACAATAAATCTTTGGTTTTCTGTGTTTTTTCCTTTAACTCTCTCCAAACAGGGTTTTGAGAGTCTAAAGAGAGTTCCAGTGAACACAGACCTTACACAGTAGCTGTACAATTAGCAGGAAGCTTGAGAGAGAATGAGATGGTCTTGTCTGTACCCAAAGCAGCGGGTGGAGGATACCCAGCCAGGAAGATGGGGCGTTGCTTATTGGGTCTCACAGTTGGAGGTAAGATGGACCATGAGCTGACTGTCCATCAGAAGGTTAGCTGCCATATTCTGAAGCTTTGACAAGCCCCACTGAACTTGTCCTGTCTGGAGATTTCAAAGATCTGGTGTACTTCTTTCCCCATGTATCCCTCTTCAAAGACACAGGGAGAAGATGCTTAAGATGTAGAAGATAACTTGTTCTTCAGTGAGCAATTTCTTCAGTTCCATCCAATGAGCAGTTTTCCCATTTGTCAGCATCACATAGAACATCAGTATATATATTTAATGGGTTTGCTGCTGCAGGCTATCACTGAGAACAAGGCTTCAGACTTTTCTGCATTTTCCATTAAAAATAAATGGTAGGGAAAAGGAAAGAGCTGTGGAACATACTTGCAATCTGTGGGGGCAGGCAGTACTAGTACCCCAAAACTCATCAGAAATTGAACCAATACAGGTTTTCAGTAGCTGGTGGATTGCAGACATGGAATGGAACTCAGTAAATGTGGGTGGAGAGGGTTTGAGAATCTGACACCAGCTTATAAACATGGTACTTAGCTGAAAAAGAAAAAGTTGAAAAAGAAAACAAGCTGGGGAAGAATGAGAGCAGCAGATGGGTCACACAGACATTTTTGGAATGTTCTGAGAACATTATGGATTAAAGAGGATTTCCCCAACTTGCCTGGGAAGCCAGTGACTTTCTGTGAGAAAATGCATTCCAGTTTTCAACTTGGGATCTGGAAGACATCTCCCTTTGTCACCACTGCAGAATTATGGATGGGGATTTCATTCTCCCTCCTTTCTCATCTCAAAGATGGGAACTGTCTGCTTCCTAAGCTGAGACCTCACTGAGTGACACATGAATCAGCCCATATGTGGGTGGGAGTATTGATTCTTTCCTCTGTGAAAAAAGGGGATTTTACAGCAACTAGAGGAGGTGCCAGAGTCACATCTGTGTGCCACTCTGGTGCCACTCTGGTGACCAGAGTCACTCTGGTGCCAGAGTCACATCTGTACATATCTTTGTGAGAACTAAGTAAGTTTAGAAGAAGTGGGAACCAGAACTTAGTGGGAAAGTTGGTCCGACTTCTGTCCCTGATTTGTTCCCGTGCTGTTCAGGGTACCAATGGCCAATAATGTCACAGCCTTCCTGGCCTGGAATATGATACCCAACTGTTTCTCCTCCCTTTTTTTCTGAGCACAAGTGAGATGCATTTGATGCTGAACCTGCTAGTGGCTTTGGATGGGGCTGAGCTTGGCCAGGTTGAAAAAGGGAATATATATATATATATTTTTTTTTTTTTTAAGTGAAAAAGAATATAGTTTGTCACATTTAAATTGCTGTAAACATTATTGTAATGTAATTTTTGGTCCCATACACAGATTTGTTTCAGAAAAATCTGTAAGTTGTGCTGAAAGGTGACAGTTTTCTCCGTATTTGCTGCCTACATGCGATCATTTTGTGGTAGAAATAACAATTTTTAAGCCCAGAGAAATGGAGCAGAAGATATTATGGGAAAAGAGATAGGTCACCCCTCTCTTTCTATCTGTCTCTTTGTTTCTTTACCCCTTCTATTTCTTCCCTCCATTTTGTTATTTTTAAAAGCTAACTTAATAGTTTAAAGACACTTTTATTTTCCACTTTTTAAAGAACATCTTTAAATGCCTATAAAAATAAGGTTCATGTTTTGAAAAATTTCCCAGCTGGAACCCTGTGTTTAAAGCACTGTTTTCATGGCTAGGGCTGTTTATTTTACATTTAGAGATGTGGCCATGTGGGAACCATTTGCAGGAAAATTTGCTCTTTGCTTCTATGACTGATACAAGACAGAAGCAGAGGGTAGAGGTTCCCCAACTGCCTTTCTAGAGTTGGACAGACAATCTTTTATTACACTGGCACATACCTTTGTGAGGGACAAAAGAGGAAGTCATGGAGCATAACGAAGATGTTAATTTATTTGGTCTCCAAAAATGTGTGTAAAAGTGCACATAATATCTAACAGTACGTGTAGTAAAGTTTTCTGTGAACATTTGGAGTGAAATTCTGGTCAACATGCTTAATACCATCTCACTTCCCAGCACTGAAAACTAATCATGGGTTCTAACAGTCTTGTGCCTTAGTTTATTTTTTAAAATTTTATTTATTTATTTTTTTGAGACTGTGTTGCCCAGGGTACCACAGACTCAAGTTGCTGGGGTACCATTGTCTCAAGCGATCTACAGCCTCCGTCTCCCAGGTAGCTAGGATTACAGGCACCCACCATGGTGCCCGGCTGCTTTTTTTGAGACCAGGTCTCACTTTGTTGCCTGGAGTAGTCTTGAACCCATGAACTCAAGCAATCCCAGACCTCTTGCCTCCCAGTGCTTGAACTACAGGCACGCACCACCATTCTTGGCTTGTGCCTTAGTTGAGACTCGCATGGATCTACTACCAGTGATTGATTATAAGAGCCTGCCAACTTATTTTTCTACATTACATTTGAATTTCCCTCCCCTGTATAGGCCATCCTGTATCCTGACTCCAGGACCTTTTTAGAATCTGCAGACCTGACCATGGTTCACTCCTCCCTGTTTTAAAATTTCAAAATGGTTGCTCCCTATGGCTTCTGGGAGAGGTAAAATCATGTGGTCTGTTGTTTGGAACCAGCTTTTGAGCATATTATAGATATAAATGTTTTGACCACATGCTACAAACCTGAAGAAATATGTAATAGTTGCCAATATTTAAAAACTTGAGAACTTGACTGAAAGAATCTGGATCTGCTGCTGTTATTAAAAACCTAGAATCTGTAGCAGCACCAGCCTCACAGTCATGCACAAGTAGCTTACCTGTTGCATTTGAAAGGACACCATTTCTCTAGTTTTCCACAGGCTCCTAAGTGAGATTTTTCTCTCGTTTTGCTCACTTCATCTCTTTGGCATTTACAGACGTTTAGATATCCAGCTCCTGACGCTTGTCTGTAAGGACTGTGTGACTCCTATTAACTTCTTAAGGTCCATTTCTCAAGTTTCTCCTCTTGAACTTTATACTCCAAAAATATGGTTTACCCTAAGACACTGTGTGATTTTACCATTTCTGTCTGAACAGCCTTCTCTGCTTGCCAGGCTATCCTCATGTCCTGAGAACTAACCATTCTGTCACGGTGTGTTTTTTTCTGAACACCAAATCTTCTTCCATTTACTGGTTGTCATGCTCTGTATTTTGCTTTTTAATGTAAAATCAGGAGAATCTTTTTTCTTTAATAATTTTTTCTTGTTTTCTTTTATGAGACATATGATTCCTTGTGAGGAAACTCAAACCTCTGATGAGGGGTGGCTTTCACAAGGTTGCTGACAAGCTGAGTCCCAGGTGGAGGAAGCCAGGGTTCTAGTCTCAGAGAATGAGATCAAGTCTCTATGGAGAGAGTGGGGAGGATGGTGGGGGGAGAGGTGGTTGTTTGTGTGATGGATTTGGAGGGTAAAGTTAAGATGCTCGAGAGGACACTTGACAGGACGAGAAACATTTCAAAAAGTATTTTCCAAGCACAAGCTACCAGAGGAACTAAATATAGAATATGTTGTAAAGAATGAAGAGACTGACCATAGAAAGGGGACAGGCAGTGGAAAGCAGGGGGGTGAGAGGTGGGGAAGCTGTGGCTTTTCACATCCACCTGCAGTTGTTGAGTTTAAAGATCAACATCGTATTGCTTGATAAATCATCTGAAAAATGAACTTAAGAAGACATGCTGCATTTAGGAGAACAATCATAGTGTGTGGGGAATCCTCTTTCGTCCCATTAACTTCCATAGATCATTTTAAAAATCACCAAATTAAAAAATAAAATTCAAATTTCATTTTTAGAAAATTAAAAAAAAACACCAAATTCTTTCTCTTGGGGAAAGCAGTAAAGAGGCTGGTTTCTAAATTCTGGCTGTTATTTGATGAGAAATGTCAGCTTAGGAAGGTGAGATCAGCTGATCTCTTAGCTACTTCATTTTTTTTCTAAGTACAATATTGAAAAAATCAAACAAACTAGTACATGTACTTGATGAAAGCTGTTATTGAAGCCTTGAGATAAAAGTTAGAGTCCCTCTCCTACTGTTTATGGACCCCCATCACACCCTCCAGGGTCACTGCTTAAGTTCTTTTCAGTGAGTTCCTGACTTAGCTCTTTCTGGGGTTATATTCCTGACTTCATGTCCCTAGTGTGCCAAGGTTGCTCCCACAGGTAGGGTTTCTGCAGATGAAGGCAATATCTCCTAGCACATATAACTTCCTTAGTTTTATATTTTATTTTCTTTGGCGAAAATACTTAATATGAGCTCTACCTTCTTCACCAGTTAAAAATTAAAACCTAATTAAAAGCAAACATTTCAGTTTTAGTTAAAGCTGTACTATTGACATCTCACTGCTTGTAGGTGCCTGCTGTGTGGTACAGGAAACTCAATGCCCATTGAATGGGACCTCCTCCTTTGCACCCTGTCAGACCTTGCCCCCACCCTTCGCTTCTATGACTTTCACTCTCTTAGGTATTCACATACGTGGAATGAATATCTGTCCTTTCATCAGAGGCCTATTTCATTTAGTTTGTCTCAAGTTATACAAACTTTGTAGAAACTGGTCTTTCACCTTTCAAGAGATTGAGTTTTTCCCCTCCTTGACACTTGAAGAGCTTTTTTGGTGGGGGTGGGGAGATGAACAGGTGGGTGAAGGAGGGGGAGTTAGGGGACAAATAAAAAGTGTTCATATTTCTTTAACTTTAGAGCTGAAATTAAATCACTAATGATTTAATTTTGCAATTAATTTTGAGTCCTCCTCAAATACTAGTGGACACATTATGGCTTTTGCAGTTTTGTAGTTGAGAAATAAGGACTGTGGTTCCTGCATAACCGGAGCACAGTTCTCATGTTCAGACTGGCCTCTGCCTGCTCATGTTTAAGTGTACTGGGGTCACAGCAAACTGTTCCTCTGGCTCCCAACCACCTGTGCCCCAGGAGGCAGTGTCCTGGCCTCAGCAGCATGTTCACCTTTGGAAATTTAAATGTGACCTAAGAAAACTGTTGTGAACCAGAAGTATAGCATTTCTTGGGAAAACATCCTTTCATTTAGCATTGTTTTGTTAAAATGTGGATGAGAAAAAAGACCTTATTTCCTGGTGAGGGCCACTGTGTGTTGAGGAGCTGTATATTCTCCCCCCTGTCCACGTGGGTATTTCCTGGAAACTCCACTTCCTCCCACTGCCTGCGGATGTGCAAGTGAGTTTTATGGGTGCCTCTCCATTATCCCAGTTGGAGTGTGAGTGTGATGCACCCTGAGAAGGAAAAGTGGCCTGTCCAGGGTGGGGCCTTATCTTGAATCTGGGCTGCCATTGGACCAATGGTGACCCTGACCTGGAGTTGGAGAATGAATGAACCAGTATAAATGATTGTATTTTGTAAATGACCAGAGTAATTAAAAAAAAATATGCACATGTATGTCTATATATGTATGTGTGTATATATATAGATGTATTTGTGTGTATATATGTATGTGCATATATATGTGTGTATATGGGTGTGCAGATATGTGTGTATATATGTGTATATAGCTAGATATGTGTGTATATGTGTGTGTATATGTATCTATATATATTACCAGATTATTGTCCAGGTTGTAGCCTTCAGCTGAGAAAGGTATTAGCCATGTGCATTTCTTTGAGAGCAGCCAGCACTGGGGAAGGGAGAGCAGCATTCATAACAGTGACTGATAAAAGGAAAACATAAAAGAGAACAGAGCTTGCCCATGAACATTAAATAACTAGATTGCTGGTGAAATAATGTCAGGAGTTGTGTGTGCTCTCATTGGTCTGTCTTGATAAAGTTGCTGAATGTTTGCTTAATTGGAATACCCCCTTCAGGTGGAGTAGGTTTGACCATGACTTGAGAAGTTTCAGATGAAACCTCTTTGTTGTTTGTTGGTGGCTATAAATGTCTGGTGCAAAATAAACTGGGGGCCACAGTCCAGAAGGAGAGAGGCTGTGAGCCCTTCTGTTGGGTTGTTCTTAACTCAAAGTTAATCCTTACCCTCCCCCTCGGGACTGTTTGATTAAGTCGCAGCAGCTGGCTCGCAGCAGCTGGCGCCCAAACTGGGACAACAGGTATGGGAGAATTGGTAAAGGACCTTCGCTGGAAGAAGGAGACTTCTCATTAAAAGGTAAGTGGAGCAGCGATAAGGCAGAAGTAATGGGGAACCAAGGAGAAGAGAGTTCTCAAATTTAAAAAAAAGAGGGAAGAGAGTTTTTGCTCAGTGGTTAGTATGTATGGTAAAACAGAAGGGAATTTTAAGTGTCCCAGTCTCAAGCTCTTAATTCCAAAAGACGGGACAGTTAATGCTGTAACTTTGCAAAAAGTAGGACAATCAATACAAAATCTTTATGCTGAAAATGGGCTTGAAAGAGATCCCATTGATGCTTTTGGTCTCTGGTATTTAATATGGGATTGTTTAGACCTCAGAGCTGAACATGAGAAATGGCCCATGGCTGAAATAGCTCCAGAGGCTGAGGAAAATAAACAGCAGGAAAATAAAAACTTAGTAACCACAGCAGAGGATGATGATCTACGTCTGGCAGAGGAGGAGACATTAGAAGATGAGGTTACAGAATACTGAAAACAATTCTGGGCTTAACAGCAACTGTACCCCCACCTAGGTTGTATGGCACTAGAGACTTTAAAAATTATAGAAAAACCTGAGTGAGTTGAAAAGGAATCAGAAGTGCAAACTGACATACGGAGCTTAGAAAAGAAAATAAAGGAATTGGAGGCTGAAAAAATAATGTACCCTCCTTGTATGCCTCCTGTATATGCGTTAAAGCATGATAATCTTCATACTACCAAAACACAGTTATTAGAAATTCAGACTCCTATGGAAGAGGGTGTGGAGCACTTGAGACTGATAGAAAAGGGAGTAGAGCCATCTGTTACACCTGGGCCTTAACATTCCCAGTCTGAGAAACGCCAGGTTATCAGGACACACGAGCATTTCTCCTGTAAACAAATCAAAGAATTAACTGCTGTGTCTCAATATGGACCAACAGCTCCTTATACTATGGTTTGTTGGAAAGGATTAGGTAAGGAAGGACAGGGAAGAAAAACACCATCCTACAAGTAGCTTTAAAACATATTAAAGAAGTATTTCCAAGTTTATATTATTCATTATATGGATGACCTCTTATTAGCCTGCCTACATGAGACTCAATTGTTCCAGGCATTTGTACATATGTAAATTAGTTTAGGTGCTAATCAGGGGCCTCTTTGTGTTTTCTCACAGGATGCTGAAGGAGCACGCTGGTTGCCAGAAAGATTGGTACAGCAAGTGGAAGATGTGCCCAAGAATAGTGATGATGATGATAATGTACAAGAACCTGTCAACATCTTGTATACTGTGGACATATGTTCAGATCCCCTGGCTCTCCATTCAGTAATTTGGGAAAGTAGAGAAATACTTACCAGAACAAATAAAATCTATTTTTGGGAATTACCAGAATTGTTGTCCCCAGTTCAGACTATTCACAAGTCTATGAACTACACCGGTATGAAACATGGGACTTCTGTATGTTGTACTAAGCTGAACAATTTGAGGGGATGTATAAAAGAGAAAAAGTAGGATTTGAATGGTTGCTATTCAGTGTACTGGACTTTGGTACACATGGACTGGACATTCTCAAAGAGAACTGTGGAAAGTAGCCACAGTCCAGCGAGAAAGAGGCTGTGAGCTACTTCTGTCGGTGTCTTCTTGACTCAGTGTTAATCCTTACCCTCCCCCTTGGGACTGTTCAATTACATCATGCTGGCCTGCATCAATAAGAGTGAGAAAGTCAAGTACCGTATGATGTCAGCATATATGAAACCTAGAACTGATATCGGGTTGAAGGGAGGCAAAAGCCTCCAAATTGCAAACCCCAAGGTCCGTTTCACCTGCGCCTAGCAGTTGCACCTGCGCCTAGCAGTTGCCACTCCAAATACCAATTAACAGCAGGTTTTATTAACAAGGGAGCTGAACAGGGAGAACAAAACGTCGTGAAAGCCGCACGTGGCAGTTATCTTACCCCAGTCACCATTCTCAGACCCAAAGGTCCCCAAGGCACAGTGCACAGTCCAATGACGAATCCTTTGCCCCTCTGAACCTCAGAGGAAGGCACTTTGGCAAAGTCCAGTCCTTTCGCCGGCGTCTTCT
>PVHY01009647.1:0-55323 GCA_004024945.1 Uropsilus gracilis
TTTTTTTTTTTTTTTTTTTGAGACGAGGTCTCGCTAATTTTGCCCATGGAACCTCAGGCTCTCGTTGCCCAGGATAGCCCAGACTCAAGCAATCCCCAGCCTCAGCTTCCCAGGTACCTGGGATTACAGGTGCATGCCACCATGCCCAGCTATTTTTTTGGAACTAGGTCTCATTACGAGTCCCAGGCAGGACTCAAACCACAATCCCTAGCCCCGGCCACTTCATAGGCTGAAGCTTACAGGCACGATGTCCTATTTCTTTAAAGAATACCATTACAATTTTGATTAGGATTGCACTGAATTTATATAACACTTTGAGTGGAATGATTATTTTAACTATGATTCTTCCATGGATTAGATGATTCTAATATAAAGTATAACTTCTCTATAACTGACCTATGAATTTAGGTTAATAACAACAATTCCAGTTGGACATTTTTAATAACTAAAATGATTTATTCTCAAGTTTATGTGGAAGAGTAACATGTATAATTAATGAGAATATAGAAGGGATAGTAGAGAACTGCCCCAGCAGATGTGAAAACATACTGCCAAATTACAAAAATCAAAGCTAGTGGTACTGTCACAAACTCACACACACAAAAAATACAAAAACTATTAAATGAATGGAAGAGAAAATTGACAGTTCTCAATGCACAGACAACCCTTTTGGGAAGAATATATGACAAAGTTTATTTCAAGAATAATAAGGGAGAGGGTAACAAATGGTTCAATAAATAATACTGGTAAAGTCAGTAATTTACTACCTACATAAATATAAAAAGGGATTCTTACTTCATATGACAATAGAAAGTGACCACAACAGCCCACAATATTTGGTCCAAACCAAACAATTTATTTAATAGTGTAAGAAACTAAAGTTTCTTTCTACAAAACCATCTGGCTAATTTATCCCCACAAAAGAAAAGCTCAATTTTATGTCTAAAGTATGTGCCTGCAAACTAACAGCTGACTCAAAAATCTCTGGTCATGCTGATTTAGGACAGTGTTAACCAAATGAAATTCCATTATCTAAGATAATCACATGGCACCAAAATAATGATAATAATGATAATAAGCAAGCAAAATAAAAGTACAAATCCTGAAATCAAGTTGTATTATTCAATGTGATGTTGGCATCCAGAAAATCCAATATCTGTTCATTTTCATTTGTATGTAGTTACTATGGAAATGAAAACACAAGTTTAATAATCCATGAACCCCTGAGAATAAATGTTGTACTCACACCATACTGAATGGCATTGGTAGGAGGTTTGAAAAAGGTATGAGTATGGTTCGGAGACTTTAGTCTGTGATTTCAAATAAAACACAAAGTGCCCTAGGATGTCTCAGAGGATGGAAAGGTAATAAAGGTGAGGGCTTAAAGCTCCAGGGAATGTCTGTTTACATCACTCTCAAGACCTCACCTGTAAATATTTCCTCAAAGGAAAATCCTCTGTTCAGAACTGAGAATTGAAGTTTGTACCTTGAATCAAGTGAGGCAGAAAGACTTACAATGGAGGCAGAGACATAGAATGACCCCGGTAAAAGGTTTGGGAGGCATTTTTCAGGGGCCAGCTAACCCTGATGCTGCCTGCAAGAATGGCTCTGCCAGCCACAGAAATCACTCCTTCTTGCATGTGATGCTCTATTCCTTCACCAATGACCCTTCAGCATTGTTTCTGCAGGTCCCCACCCTCAGGTAAGAGTGGAAAATTCATTAATGGGCTTCAATCTGCAGGTAGTTTGGGGATAGGTAGGAATGTATTGGAAACGATGGATTCTGACATGCTCTTACACATCAGTGTTTTCCTAGCTCAACTTCCAAAGACAACAATTCTAATCCATTATTCTCCAGAATCCTGACATGAAAATTCTCTTCTAGACCTCCTCCTTCAAAGATATGGCTGCTTCCAGAGATCACAGAGGCTGTGCCCTCTAGCATTTTTTCCCTGTTACTCAAAAACAACTCTTTCTGATTCTTATCTGGTCTCTGCTTTCAGGTTTCAATATTTATTGTTTTCTGCAGCTTGCATTTGCTCTGCCATCTTCCCTTGACAGAGAAGTGACTAGAAGGAAACTGAGACTCTATCTTTGAGAAACCCTATCAAGAGTTTTTTGCCCTTCAACATGTGCTAGGTGTGGTTAGCTCTGAAGTGAACAGGACTATGTAATACACTCTGTAGGAATCTTAGAACTGCTGCCTGCAATCCCCTAGAGTGTTTGGGCATAGGGTGCAGAGTGGAGTTTAGAGTCACAATCAGGACTCTCTGTGCAGAGGAAGACAGTACCCGCTACTTGTATACTCATATGTGTGCTCCAAATTCCAATATCCCCTCCATGCTTGGTGGGTTCTCACATAATCCAGACTTAGTTGCTACCCAATTGGTTCAGTTTCTGTTCTGACTCCCTTTGTTATGGCAAAAAGACTTGGTGGCCATAACGGTGTGTATATAGGAATATAGCATACATGTGTGAGGATATTTGAGAAATGTGACAGCTGCACATTTATGTGAGATACTGTTTATGAAGCTGAGATGAGAAGGTATCCACAACTTGTGGTGGTGTGTGTGTATGATAAGGAATAATTCCCATGTTTGTTACTCTATGATGCAAAACAGTCATTATGAGAAGATACTTGAATAAGAGGCTGCAAAGCACTACAGATAGATATGAGCACATCAGGAGCTGCTATATGAACAGTAAGAGAAACTGTGTTAAGTGACTTATAATTGTGGCTCCTGCAGACAACAGCCTGTGGAGTTCAGCACATAGCAGCTAGCAGTCAGTGATCTAAGAATAACCCCACATAGGTATTTATATTACATGCTTGCAAAGTCAACAGTACTGTGAGCTAAGTATTATTTCCCCATTTCACAGAAAAGCAAGCTAAGTTACCGACCCTTGAAAGGGCAAACAGAGGGAGAGAAATAGAGAAGATACTGAAAAGGTCATTATTGTTCAGAAAGATAAAAGATTCATGACTCATTCTCTCAGTTTGGGAAAACAGAAAGATTTACAGATATTGTCCCATATTCTCTTTTTACTCTCTTACTTTTATTGTTCTCTGCCTCTTTGAATTCCTGCCCTCCATGGTTAGCTTCCCCTTACTGCTTTCTTCTAAGTTTTAGTCTCTTCATTTTATTTTACCACTATTATTTTTTCTTCATAAAGGGACATCATTGTTGAATGAATTAGTAAAGTTGACAAAGCTATATAAAATGTCTAGAATGTGAAAGAGTAATTATCCCTAATTTTAACCTGGAGTAGAAATTATACTACATTCCATTTATTTAACTCCTTTTTGCTCATTCATTACTCTTTTTTTACTATTTGGATATTAAGCTACATTCTTCTCCAGCCCACATATATACATATAGAGAATTGGTCAACATACCAACCCTATCTTTGAAAGAGACCATTCTTTAAATATGCTACCACATAGTCTCTATAGTCCAACTTTTTGTTGTATTACCTATGTAGTAAAGCTGTTATTTAATGAAACAATCTTGAGATATACATATATATATTTATACACACAGGTGAATCTATATACATATTACACCAATACATGTTATTTCACAACACCTGTTTTTAAGTTAACAATGTCAAATATCATTCTATGGAAAATATAGTTGCACTTACTTTTTTATTACTTAAGTTTCACTAAGATCCTGTTATTAATAACAATATTTTTGTTATGATGATAAAGATTCCTTTATAAGGTTCTTGTACATGTATTATTATCATCGTAGCAGCCATCTTGTTAATGTAGTCACCAACATCATGTAAACAATTCTCCATGAAGCATTTAATTGAATCTTTAAAACTATACTATGAAGCTGTGGTTTTAAATTTTATATTAGGAAACTAAGGCATAATAGACCAAAATAAATTGTCCAGAGACACAGAGCTAAGAAATGGGGAAACAAGGATCTAATTCACATATGTGTGACTCACTGAGCTGATTCACTCTTACCCATTTCTCTATATTGTATAGATTTTATTACAGGTCTCCCCAGCTATCAAAAAACAGAGCATCATATAAAACCTTTCATAATCCAAATGGTATAAAACAAAGAAGTAGTTACCATTTATATGGAAAGTTTTTTAATGTTTCCAATCCTCTCCCAGAAAAAGAAAAAAAACTATCAAACCATGCCAAATATCTCATAAAAATCTACATTAACATATAGTGATGACATGCTAAAAGCACAGTTTTTGTAAAGTATGTACAATGTAGTTTCACTTAACTGAATCAGAGGTACACTAGAAGATAGAGAGGGTGGGATGGTAGGAGGTCCAGCAGACTGGACAGAGGAGAAGAGAGTCGTGTGTTAACTTCTCACCAAAAGGTGACTGTATCAGGTCAGACAGCAAATCAGTATCTACACCTTCTCTGTCTGCTTTCTTTCTTGATGTGCAAACGTGAAGCACCTTCTGTTTTGTGGCTGATGTGGCTAATGAGGGAGCTTTGAAATACAACTGGACCCTGAACAGCTTAGTCAGGTCCATTCGCTTTGGAAGCCCTCAAAATATGGTGCAAACCTACACTATGTTGTGCCCCTTCAAAATTAAAGTCAGGGTTTTCTGCAATCATTGCAGCACAAGCAAAAATCTCACCTGTGTGCTTCATGCTTAGTTCCTGAATGATTCATCTTTCCTATCTTTCATGAATGCATTGTTTCCATTATGTCCAGTCTTACACTGAGCACAAAACCCTTACAAACACCCTTAGCCTTTTCATGTCCCTTAGGAAACATCTTGCTAAAGTATGCTCAAAATAAATCAAAATATAGCTGAGATGCTAACAGAATTCAAAGCTTTGGCTATTTGGTGTTAAGATGCCCAGATCGGTGCCCGGGAAAGGAGTTTGGCGACCACATTCACAACTGGGTTGTATGCTACCACTAACAGGGCCGTCACGAAACAAATGCTCACTTTTTGAGTTCTGCAGCAAAATCCAAAATCCACTTCAGGTACTGTACTAATAACGTAGAGCTTTCATAAAATCAAGCATATTGCAGATCTCTGAAAAGCAGAATACCCATATTTAAGAAAACTATTGCTTATTGTAACACCTACTGTTGTAGTTTAGTAAATATTATCAATATTTTCTGATAGCCTTCCGGAGGAATTTTATAACAGTACATACCTATAAATTTTATATCTGTTTGCCCCATTTTCAAATTTCCAGTGAGCAACTTTATTTCACCTTTACTAGCTAACACGGCTCTTTATTTTTATTGAGGACTATATAGTCTGTATGCTTTTATTTATTTAGACTTTACACCTCTCTTCTAAGTGATGCTTTAATGCTGATTTCACAAAAAAAAAAAACCCTGACTTTTTTCTTTTTTTTCTATAGACCAGGTAACTACAATAGTAATTTCCATCCTCTGAAAGTTTAAATGATTTAATATGCTAATATTTTTATTGTCATTCAGCTTAAAATAGCTTACTAATTCACTTCATTCCCTCTTTAATACATGAGTTATTTAGAAATAAGTTAGTTTTTAAATTCTTGAGGTTTTTTCCAGATATCCTTTTCGTGTAAATTTATTATTTAATTCTGTTATAGTCAGAATGTTCTCTATGGTTTTGATCCTGTGTTAATTACTATCTGGCAAGTATTATCTATTGATCAGTTGATAGATTTGCTTTCCCTTTGCATTTGAAAAAATAGTCATTCTTTATGGTTGGCTGAAATGTTCAAAAAGTATCTATTTTATCAATATGACTACTAATATCATTTAAATCTTCTATATCCTCAATCATTTTCTGAGTGTTTTATCAGGAGAAGAGTGTTGAAATCTCCAACTATATCTCTGGGTTTTTCTAATTCTTTACTTTTATCATGTTTTTTCTTTGGGTATTTCAAAAGCCTGTTAAGTGTATGACCCTTATCATTATAAAATGTTCATCTTTATTTGTGGTAATACATTTTATATTGAAGTTTACTTTGTCTGAAATTGGTATCATTCCAGTTTTCTCATGACTAATGTTTGCATGGTATGTATTTTTCCATCCTTTTACTTTCATCCATGTTTCTATATTTAAAAAGTATCTTACAGAGAAAATGTTGTCAGAGTTTCCTTTTAACTTAATCTATTAGTATATTTGCTTTCTACTTCATCTGTTCACCTTTCATATCATGAAGGATATGATTGGGTTTAAGTCATCTTGTTATTTGTTTGCTATTTTTTCCACTCATTCTCTGTCCTTTCCATTGTCCTTTTTTACATTCTTCTTGAGTATTTCTTATTTTTCCTTTTTATATTTTTCCTTTTTATCTTATTTTTCCTTTTTATAATTTAAGACTTATTTTCAGTTTATTTTAGTTTATAATTTTAGTTTCATTTTATTTATATTTTATAACTCTTGTTTTAAATTTCATAGTTACACATCCTTAATTCATCCCAGTCTTACTCCTCTCAAGAGACAGCAACTCATTGGGAGGAGTTTTCAATGAATCTGTTCAACTTTGATTAGCAGGAATTCCAAAATCTTGCAGTTTTAAATAAGCTTTCTCCTGTTTGCTTTTGGCTATTTGTATAGTCTTATCCTGGGGACACATACATTACCATTCATCTACAGCTTGTACATATTCCTGAGAGAGACCCTTTTACTATGCAACTGATTCCTTTAAATGCTCCACAATTTCCGGATGCTTTGCACAATGGAATAGAATCTGGATCTGTCACTTCCATTCAGCAAACTTCTATTTAGGGACTCCAAGGACCACAATCTGATAATGCCTCTAGGCCTAAAACTAGTGTGATCATGGGGGCTACCTTGTTTCCTTCTATAAGGGATTACTTTTGGGCTGCTTGTACAATGTCTCAAAATAGCTGTTCCATATTTTGTTTTATATTTATTCCTAGAAGAGGCTAGTTTTTTTAAATCTTTCTGGGTTGTTTTTTTTTTTTTTTTGATGATTTTGTTGTTTACATATTTATGTATATATCTGTATACACACACATATATAGAAGCTAGTTTTATACCAGTTGCCTTATTAAGACAGAAGAAGCAATAAAGTGACTTTAGCTTAGTGTATTCTCAATTAAATGTTTAGATTTCCCCATTTTTATATTCCTATGTTGAGATATGTAAACTTTCAAGAAAAAAACTTTCAAGTATCATATTAGTAGAAAAGAAAAAAAATTAACTCATCCATAATTTCAATACCCAAAGTCAACCATTATCAACATTTTGGAAATGTTCTTCCTTCATTATTTATTTGAAATTTGGAAACATATATTACAGTCAGTCCTCACAGCATTAGCAAAACCTTCTCTTTTGAAATGTACCTGTGGAAGATAATGGTCATCATTAGTATTATTTGTATTAACAATATAATCTATAGGGTACAAAGAAAACAGTAGTGTCAAATATCACCTAGATAATAAGAGGAGGGAAATTACAGACATTTTTGGGGTCTGAAATGTTGAGAACACACAAGTTATTCCCTGTGGAATTTCAGAAATATCTATGGGAGAGGAAGTGGTTCTTTCCTTTTTTTTTTTTCAACTTTTTATTAATTTTATTTTTTAATTGATTGCACACATATATTTCTTACATTGTTGCTTATCCTGATGTTCTCCCACCACCTTTTAACCTGTGAACCATGGTCTTTCAATAAGGAGAAAGTTTCTGGTAACTCTATTTAAAATAGATATTGTGGTTGTATATTATTAACATTGTGCTCTCCTTATGCCCCCTTTTACTCTCCTATTACATGTACTTGAAAGCATACTACATTTAAAATACTGAAATGTGTATTGTTCAAATAAATATAAAACATTTTCAACATCAGTTAAATTGCTTCAAAAGCATTTTAATGATTCCATGGTATAGTATTCCTTAATACTGTGAAATATCACCAATAACATTTCTCTCATAATGTTATTGAGACAATGTAATCATAGA
The DNA here is from genome assembly GCA_004024945.1 of Uropsilus gracilis. Lineage (NCBI taxonomy): Eukaryota > Metazoa > Chordata > Mammalia > Eulipotyphla > Talpidae > Uropsilus > Uropsilus gracilis. The sequence goes on from PVHY01009647.1 coordinate 7,930, forward strand.
AAACCCTTAAAGTTTTGTGTGAAGTACCCAGTAAAATACTAGCTATTTTTTTGACTGTACTGGTTGCAGTTATAATCTTAGCTAGTTAGGTGAAAAACCTCTCTCTGTTGTAATTGTACCTATTAAAGTAATAATAATAGTGAATATTTTTTAATAGTTTTAATGGTTATTTCATTTTTTCTTTGTAAATAACCTGTTCAAACTCTTGGTCTATTTCCTGGACTCAACAATTTCCATAATGTTTTTCACATGAAACATGTCATAAATAACTTTGTCTGGCATTTCCCTCAGTTTGTACATTATCTTTTAATTGTACTTATGCTGTTACCGCATATAAGTCTTTCAATTTATATTGTAAGCTCAATATGATTTCCTTTTTGATTTCTTAGAGATTTTTGTGTTTTTCAAAACTTGTCCTACTTCTATATCACAGCTATTTTAAATTACTGGTTTACTGTTTATTGCTTAATTTTTAATTTTTTATTCTTAAATTCAAATAGAATGGTACCTAGTATATTGTATATAAAAATTTCATTTTTAAATTCAGCTAGAGTTTGTTGTTATTAAAGGGAAAAATTAAATTTAGTACCTGAAAACTAGTTCATTTTTTTTCAGGATATGTCATAATTAATAGATAGCATCTTGAACACCCATGGTATAATTTTCTGCATGGCAATAGTCTAACAATGCACAGTTATTTCCTAACAATAAGTGCATAATCATTTCATAAAATCCACATAGATTCTAACATCCTCATATTCGCCAGGAAGACTTTAATAATGCTATACTCTCTAAAGAAGTGGCATTGGGAAAGGAGGTCATGGGGGAAAAATGAAGAGGATTTAAATCATCATCAACTAATAAGAATAAAAATACCCCACTTAGGATAAATAAAGCAAGTTGGATAGCAAAAGTCTAGAAATATCCAGGTAAGTTTCAATTCTAAACAAATTTCTTCTATAGAATTTGATACCATTTGTTCTGTTTGTGCCAAAACAGGTAAGCAAGCATAGATCTCAATGGGAGAAGAAAACCAAACCTTTGTGACTGAGTTTATCTTCCGTGGTCTTTCGCAGGACTGGCAGACTCAGGTTCTGCTGTTTATTCTTTTTCTCGTCATTTATCTGTTGACTGTGCTTGGAAATCTGCTCATCATCATACTCATCTTCATGGATTCTCGACTTCATACCCCCATGTACTATTTTCTTAGAAACCTCTCTTTTGCAGATCTCTGTTTCTCTACGAGTATTGTCCCTCAAGTGTTGGCCCATTTTCTGGAAAAGAAGAAAAGTATTTCTTTTTATGGATGTATGACACAGATTATTGTCTTCCTTCTAGTTGGATGTACAGAGTGTGCACTGCTGGCAGTGATGTCCTATGACCGCTATGTGGCTGTCTGCAAGCCCCTGCACTACTCCACCATCATGACTCAACAAGTGTGTTTACAGTTGACCATAGGGTCCTGGGCCAGTGGTGCACTAGTGTCTTTGGTGGACACCACCTTTACTTTCCAACTTCCCTATCAAGGGCAGAACACTATCAATCATTACTTTTGTGAACCCCCAGCCCTCCTGAAGCTGGCTTCTGCAAATACCTACAGCACTGAGATGGCTATCTTTGCAATGGGGGTGGTCATCCTCTTAGCTCCTGTCTCCCTGATCCTCGTCTCTTACTGGAATATTATCTCCACTGTGATCCGAATGCATTCGGGGGAGGGGAGGCTCAAAGTGTTCTCTACCTGTGGCTCCCACCTAATTGTTGTTGTCCTCTTTTATGGATCAGGAATATTTACCTACATGCGGCCAAACTCAAAGACCATAAAACAACGGGATAAGATGATATCTGTGTTCTATACAGTGTTGACTCCAATGTTGAATCCTATAATTTATAGCCTGAGAAACAAGGATGTCAAAGGGGCTCTCAGGAAACTACTTGGCAGAAAGTCCTCTTCTTAGAGATAGTGATCTCTGGGTCTGACTATTAGAGCATCATCCTTAAAAGACAGAACAGCATTTCAACAGGCATTTATGAACTAGGAAGGAAACATAAGAATTAAAATCATGTTCCAGAAACTGAATGCTCCAATCAAAACTAGAATATAGGGAAAAACTAAAAGAAAGAGAAGGTGGATTATTTCTTAATTATAAAAAAACCTCAAGTGCTATTTAAAAGGATTTTATGGTTAATTCAGCTAACAAAGACATGTTTTAAGCACAGCCACAATTTTATCTAAGTAGTTTAAACAGCATTGTCCTGAAATAACATCTCATGTGAGTTGTATATAAAACTCTAAAATCAAAGATGTTTCAAGTTTAATGTCCTAGTTATTCAAGGCTAGGAATATGCTCTGATTAAAATAATCAGCATACCAGGCTCATTTGTGGCCCTCAGTATTCCAGCTTAGAAAAAGATAACCAAGGAATACTTCCTAGTTCATGGTTTCTTCTGAAAGTTCCAGAAGAATGAGTCTCATGTCATCACCCTTAATTTCATGAGTATAGACTATCAGAGTTAAAAGGAACTCCAACTGTAATCTAATTCAAATACTTATTTTAGGTTTAAAACCAGTCCAAGTTATTTCATTCGAATAAATTTTTTAACAACAATATCCTAACTCCCTACTCTCTGAGATGATCGTCTTTTGTATGTAGTTTTGTTTTTAACCATTAGAAAGACCTTTTTATAAAAGTCAAACTCAATATTCCCATGTGTTCAATCTGCTTTCCTTAGTTTTACTCCTAGAATAATTTTCATTTTCCTTCTACTATCCAATATCTTTAAAAGATAAGAGCAGCATTTCAACAGGAAGTTATGAACTAAGTTATTTCAGGAGCAACACTGAAAATTCACTGAAGTCAGTTTCTATAATTTCCCCAATTCAGTTCTCACTGCCAATCACTCACATATTACTCCACAATTCATTTAAGCTAATATGTTTGAGTACCCTCATGAATTCTGGTCATCTTCCTTTGAATGAGCTCAATTTATCCAATGACCATCTCTACAGGAACCAAAAGCGGAATTAGAATTTTAGAAATTGGAATTTACTAATGCAATTCTGACTCCTGATTCCACAGTTTAAGATGCCAGTAAACATATTTCTCTCTGGCTTTCTTTCTCCAGATGGTCGATTCCAGACTCTACTGCAGGTTCTCAAAAACACTTAATCAAGAAAAAAAAAATACTGACAGCCACTTGTTTCTTTTTACCCAAACTTCTAATCAAGCACATGTTTAGAGAGGATTTCATGGTAACCATTCTATCTATAGTTACCATGATCATGGGATTGAGGAGCAATAAAACTCAGTTTGACTTTGGAGTTGAAAATGTTTTCAATGAAGAAATATCTATTAGCTAACCTCCTTCTGTTATTCATCACCAATACATCATCTTTTCACTTAAGAACCTATTATTGAGACCCTATTTTATTTTATTTTGTTCAACCCTGGGTGTATCCAATCCCCATTACCAAAGACTGGTGCATAATGGATTTTAATAGGCATTTTGCTTAATTACAATTTGAAGATTACTGGAGCACACTACAATGGCAAACTCTAGTAATACATGCTAGTTAAGGTTATACAGCTAAGAAAAGAAAATTAGCAGTTTAAGTTGGAGAAGCTGGGAGCCAGTGATGATCAGAAGAAATCTATTTCAATAATGGAAAGAAAATTGAGAAAATGTGGACACTGATAAAAAGACTGACCATGAAGTAGAAATAAGGTATGAACAGGAGAATAAAGTTGTGGGATTTTTATTTTATTTTGAATTCCAAGTCCCCTCCTCCCTTTTCCTTGGAATTTTTAACCCATAGTTCACTGCCATGCTCTGTCACACACTGCTCCTATTTTCTCTCTTGGCTATTTTAATTTTCACATAGAAATGAAAAGGTTCAAATATGCTGCACTCTCAGAATTCCTTGATTACTCAGAATTCCATCAACCTCAGGCTTTCACTCCTATGATCATATCCTAAATATTAACATTACCCATAAATTGAAATTCTTGCTGCCCAAATTCTAAATTCACAGAATCCCAAGCAAAATTAGAAGGGTTGCTATTTTAAGGCACAAAGTTTTGAGATGGTATGTTATGCAGCAACCAATAACTGAAAAACTGAGAGAATTATGTACCCATTCATTGCACCAAAATAGATGCCAGGGGATTTTTTTTCACATTATAATAAAATGTTGGTTACTTGAAACTTTATCTTTCATGCTACAAATGAAGCATTGGAATAAAGGACCAGAAAAATTCTTAAAAAAAATAGTACACTCAAAAGCAATAATAAAGATTATATATCAACCAGAGTCCTTACTTTCAGGGTTTTTGCAGTAACAGAACCTGACTACTTATGAATTAATAATAAGGTCCTGCACCTAATCACAGGTGAAAATTTTCAAAAAATGAGTCTGATGTGGACATCACCGCCATTTAGCACTAGGTGGCGCAGTTCGCATGTATAGGTAACATACCCAATGTAGTTACAGGTGTTGCTTCTGTGACTGCTGCTGAAACTGCTAATTTGCATTTGCGGAGACCTGAATTTGTGATACTGCTTCATCTGCCACTAACAGAAAAAGAAAAAAATTGTTCATAAACACTACTTAATCAGGTAACCAAGGTTAACATCAGCAGTGTTAACACAGGTTCATAATGCCGTTAAAATGATGGATGGAAATAGCATTCATTTCTGTGATCTTCCTCCAAACCCATAACCTCAGTTTAATCATGAGGAACAAATCAATCAAATTCTAATAGATGGGTTGCTTATAAAATATATGACCAATACTCCTCAAAATTATAAAGATCAAACAAAACAAGCCTAGTAAGAGTCACAGACCACAGAAACCTAAGACGACATAATAACTAAATGTAATATGGTATCCTGAATGGAAACCTGGGTCAGAAAAAGGAAATGTGTTTAATGAATCCTAAAAAAAAAAAAACAAAAAAACTCTAATATGAATAAAACGTGGACTTTAATAATAATAAGGTATGAATATTATTTTCTGAATTAACAAATGTACCATAATGACATAGAATAGCAATAAGGAAAAGCAGGAGGAAAAGTCATAGTCTCAATTTTTCTGTAAATCTAAAACTGCTTTTAAAAATAAAGTCTATTTTTGACAGGAAAAGAATCTAAGTCTCCAAGATAACCAGTACATGAGAGGGAGGGAAAGGGGTCAGAGTTGAGACCATCTACTTTCTAGTCACAGGCGTAATGCTTTTGTGCAAATGTATATACACCAAGTATCTTCAATAGCAATACTCTTCAGCTATTATCCTCTATGACCAGCACCTGTGGTACTGCACCCTCCCCATAATTGTATATACCTAGCCCAATGGGCGTGTGCATGCATGGGTGTGCATACCTGAGCCTAAAAGTTAGGGGATAAGAAGACAGCATCACTCTGGGGGAGGACAAAGAGAGGCAGGGCAAGAAGAAAATGCAAAGGGAGCCCAGAGAAAGAGCATAAAGAATCATGGGGGCCTAGGATGCTTGGTTTCCCCAGAGTCCCCTCCCCCACCACCCCTGGACCTGCTCTGTATCTCCCCCTGTGGCCTGGCCTGCCTGCCTGTCATACAATTGGGAGCATTAAAGCCTGTAAAATCAACCAAGGGCTCCCATATTTCATATTTAACTGCTATAACCCATGATGAACCTTCCCAGATTGGGATGGCTACAGTGGAACATGGAAATTACCTAACACTTGTCCATGAGCACAGTAACTACACAAAGACCTGAATGCAAGCGGGCAGGAATTGAGGATCTCCAATTACAGATCATTTCTAGAGGTATTTTAAGTTAGTATTACCTGTATATATCTCTCGAGTATTCTATCAAACTTTGAAGGAAAAGTGTCTTCAGAGGGGTTCGTAACTGAAGTCACACACAGCAATGTCTCCAAACAGAACAAAAGGGATTCCAAGTCAGGATAGCAAGTCCTCCCATCTGGGCAAAGTACTATTACCCAGAATAGATTGACACAAATTCTACCCAGATAGTATACCCAGTTCTTTATTTGACAATGCTTCCTGAATGTCACAAAATAGCTCAGGTTCAACAAGCAAAAGTTCAACTCAGGATCCTCTGCCAAATCTTTTACCTGGAAGCAAAACTGAATGAAAGTGAATCAATAAAGCAGTGTAAACTATGTTAAATCACATCACATACAAGATGTTGGGCAAATTGTCAGTGTTTTTACTTCGAGGATGGGGATGAGGAGCAGATGGGCAAGGTTTTTCTGGACAGGAGGAGGAAAAAGCGCAAGTTTGACCCGCTTTCTCTCCACCCACCATAATCAAGGTTGGAAAGCATCTGTTCTCGTTTTCTTATTAAGGGTGGTCAGCAAATCTACGGAGTGGGCGGGGCTCACTGAAAGGGGCGGGAGTGGGGAAAGCCACCTGGTTTCTACCTGTGGACTCAGGTCGCAGGCGTGTCTGGGGGCGATTGCCAAAATTGGTGCGCCTGTGCGCAAGTTCATTTGCAGAGACCCGGGGCCCGCCGCCGTCTAGAGCCCGATGTGATCTAGTCCGCTTAGTTCTGGCTTGATTACCAACGACAGCCTTCGCGGGCCAGGACGGAGACTTCCGCGGCACTTCCGGAAGCTGGCGCCCGGCGGGAACTGAACGCCCCCGGGTCTGGGAGTCGCGCTGGTGTGTATCACGCGGGGGGCGGGCGGTGAGAACGCGGGCGCTTGGACTGGGGAAGCCAGCCTGAGGGTGTCCCGAAGAAACGGGCAGTTTTCCTAGGCTGTTCCGCAGGTCGCCGGGTTTTGGCACTGCGCTCTGCAACTTTGGGAGTGGAGGGAGGTCGGGGAAGCTGGGGCTAGGCTGGAGTTGACCTGAGAGACTTGGGCTGCGGAAGGAAGTTAGTGCGAGAGAGGGCAGAGGCAAAGATGTCTACCGTTCTGTGATGGGCACAGCCTCCTAACACCTAAACTGGTAATACTTTTTTTTTTTTTTTTTTTTTTGAGACTAGGTCTTGCTATTTTTGCCTGTGGAACCGCAGGCTCATGTTGCCCGGAGTACCACGGACTCAAGCAATCCCCAGCCTCAGCTTCCCAGGTAGCTGGGATGACAGGCGCGCGCCACCACGTCCAGCTATTTTTTTGGAACTAGGTCTCGCTACGGGCCCCAGGCGGAACTCGAACCGCGATCCCTAGCCCCGGCCGCTTCGTAGGCTGAAGCTTACAGGCACGAGCCACCGTGCCCCGCTAAACTGGTAATGCTTATTGATCGGCTGGTTTGGGCATGACTGATGTTAGTTGCTCATGAAAATACCAGGTGTGACCGGATTAATCCACTGGAAAAGAAAATGGAGTAGTTAATGTAAATTACCCTTCTTTTCTCAATCATTCTTGGCCACTCCCCCAAAACTTTGAAACCTGCTGGCATCTTTCTTATTCCAGACACTCTTTGCAAACTGCTTTATTCAAAAATGTGAACTAATCTGGAAAGACCTCTTACCTCAACTACTGCCCTACTTGTGAGCTGATGAAAACAACCCTATTTAGAGATTGTAGGAAAAGTGTCTCCCCAAAATTAGCTCAAGTTCCTTGAAACTGTAAAAATTCAAAGTTTAACTTTCCTATTCCGGGATTCATTCATCATTTACAGATGACTTATACTACTCACAGTTGTGACTGAATATTGGGTCCTGTGTCATCAAAATTCTTACATCTTTGAAATCTATCTTAAATACTAGCATACTTTCCTGAATCTATCTAGCTATGTAATTACTTTTGCTGAGCAATTTAATCGTTTCTATCCCACTTTCTGTGTTGACTGTTTAATTTATGCCATTCTTGTCGATTATCTAAAGACTTTGCCATTGCCTGTATATTTTGATGTGCAGTATTTTTATTTTTAATTGATGGATATTTTACAATTGTACTTTATCTGTTTCTAGCAATTATTTTTCAGAAGCAAAATTTTAGATTCCAAAATAGTTAAAACTTTTTTCTGTTTGGAGATATTTTTTTCATTTTCATTCTGGTAACCAATATAGTCTATCACTCATTTTCAGTTTTTATTTGTTGTGGATATTTATGAAGCATAATAAATTGCAGTTTTTGTAGGTATTCTTATCAGTACTTGTAACTACATTCTGCCTGATTTTATAACTATTAAGCATATTATTCATATTCACTATATTACCTAATTTTAGTTCCTCTCAAGACTAAGAAAAACTAAGTTGCCTTAGTCTCCCATTTCTATTGGGCCGTTGTTAATTTCATATTTCTGAGGAGATTGCTGTAAATATATTCAATTTTCTAATTTGGCATATTTACAGGTTGTACCTTTAATCATTTCCCTAACTGCCCATCTTCTTTCTCACCTGCATAAAGGGCCACTTAAGCTCTAGTGTATTTCTCCCCATAAAAAGTTATCTCCTAGATAAATTGAATAAGCAATATGAAGACAACTAAGACTTTTACTGTCAATACTGAATTTCAAAATAAAACCTTATCTCTTTTATATGAGTGACCTACAACTTGACAGCTAGCTTTCCAACTCAACAAAATCAGGGTCAGCCAATAACTATATGCATGTAACTGTTAGTAAAAGCTCCCATCAGGATACATATCCATTAGGAAGTCAATCTATTCTAATAGCAGAGTTTGAAGTTCATAAGACAATCTGTGATAATCAACCTATGTTTTATTCTTTAAGCAAAAAAATAAATAAATAAAGGAACATCAGCTGTCTAAAAACCAAGGTAAATAAAAATCCTAACCACAAATTAAAGGAAATTTAGAAACAAAACTCGAGAGATTTAAAATGAGCTTACAAAAACCACACAAACATAGTTCTATGGAGGTATCAGTGAAAAAGAAAAAGCTCTTAAATTTAAAATGATTGGTTGAAATATTTTGTTTTTAAATGAAAACTGTTCTAGGTGAAATAAATCTATAACAGAAAAACTCAAAACATTTTACTTGTTTTCTTCACTTAAAAAGATTTCTTTTACTATAATGTATGATTGTTGATCCCCATGGAAATACCTCCCTCCCCCACCAGCCCTCTGGTGCTCTCCATTTCTTACTGCTGTTTTGTCCACATTTTGCCCTTTGGTCTTTGGAGTGATGTCCTTATCCTGGGTGAGGATCTGCTTTCTTAGGACTGTGCTACTTAGATTTCCAGTCCAAATTTTGCATCGGGCAGCCAGTCTGAGCTTGTTTGTCTTGTATCAGTGCCTCCTCCTTGGTGGCTATCACAACCATTATGTTTTTGTTTTTGTTTTTGTTTTGTCCCATTTTGTTGCTGTTTTGCCTTGTCTTTCAGCTCTTTGGCTTAGGGAACCCTACGCCCAGCCTTTTTTTGATGAGAGGTTCCTCAATGGGGGGGATAGCCATCAACAGATGGCTGTAGCAAAACTCAGTTTTGCTTTGCAGCTCTGCTTTTGGGCAGCTGTCAGTTCTGCAGCCTTCCTCCCCCCTGTGGAAAAGGTTTGTACTTTGCCCTTTTTGAAGACCTCTTTGAACCCGGATTTTGGCTTTCAGCTCCCCCATGAGGTTTTAGGTGTTATTCTTTATTAGATAGTCCCTATACTTGGTCTCACAGTCCAGTGTTCAATGGTTCCCTCCATACTCTTTTTGGGTCTTGCCCAAGTTGTGTGTGTGTCTTCTTCCCCCTTTATTCTTATGTCTTACCCCTTACCTCTTTTGTATCTATGATTGGGTTGAACCATATTCCTGATGAGGGCTGACTGGAGTGGAGGCAAACCAGAGGGGGTTGGTGGCTAGGGTGCGTGGCTACCTGAGCAACAGTCAGACCCAGCAGTTTCCAGGCTCCACCTCTGTCCAGCCAGGAAAGGAGGGAGGACTCCTAGGTCAGGGGAAGCAGAGCAGCCACAGGGCGCTGGCACATGACCTCAGAACCCAGCAATCTCCGGGCATTTAGACAGTGTTCAGAATCACTTCTGCAGAGTAAATCTGGATATAGAAAGAGTAGGGTGGAAGACTTTTTCATCATAAAAATTCTTGCGTTAATTGTTTTTCCTTTTACAATATTAAGTGACTCATTTTTTATTTGAAAAAAAATTTTCCCTTTTTTTGTCTATTACCTTTACATTTGGGGCCTTTCATATTGTCATATTACTGGTTTGACATGGTGTAGGTACTCTTTAATGCTGCCAATTAATATTTTAAGACTGCTAGTATTTTAGGTCCATTTTGATGTTTACCTTCATCTCATTCTATTTTACCAAATGACTCCTTAATTCAACTTTGTAACTTTACCATGTATCCTTTGAATCAGACAAGTTTTTTAACCATTTTTTCATTTTAGAATAATTTAGGTTTATAGAAAAATTAAGATGGTGCAGTTATTATATATGCCTATATCCATTTCTCCCATTAATAGCAAATTATGATTAATATATTTTAATTAATGAAATAATATTAAAACATTGACATCTTTACCGTGTTCATATTTTACTATTTTTCTATTGAATGTTTTCTGACTCAGAGTGTCACATTACATTTCCTGGTCAAATCTCTTAAGGTCCTCTTGGAAACAATAGATTATCAGACTTTTTTCTGATAAGGAGTACTGTTCATATATTTTATTGGGAGCCTATCTACTAGAATTTATCTGGCTTTATTCTTCCTTGATTAAACTGGGTTTTGGGTAAGGAAGTCACAGAGAAAATGCTCTTTCTACCATATGATGTCAAAGATACATGCTATTAATGTGAGTTATCCCTGTTGATGTAACCTTGATCACCTGGCTAAGGTAGTATTTGTCAGGTTTCCCTACTACAAATTTACTCTTTCCCTTTTCCCACAGTATACTCTTTGGAAGGAAATCATTGTGTACTCAAGGGATAGAAGGTTATACTAAGAAGATTAAGTACATAAATGATTTTAATTTCTTCTGCATGAAAGATTTCTCTCTTCTGCCCTATTTTTTGATTTAGTCCACATCAGTATGATTTATGAGTGTTTTGTAGTTTGGGTTATAATCTAATATTACTTCTGCTCATATTGTTGCAACTTTGGCCACTGGGTTCTCTTGCACTTGGCTCCTGTATACCTTTGACGTGCCCAAATAAATGTGTTTTGTTTTGGTTTTGAGCATGTCTTTACATTTTTCTACTTTAGGATACTCCAGGCTTACCTTGTATGTTCCATGCCCCAATCTTAAAATCAGTCATTTCTCCCAGAAAGCCCTAGTTCCTTTTATGAAGAATATTGTTAGAAACCAAAATCTGGGAGCTTGGTGAATATACACATATCTATAAATATATCTATGTGTAACCATATAAATCAAATGTAAATTCAAGTAAATACAAGTTCATAGTGATATCTCCAATTGTAAACTCCTATTCAAACGTTGAGAAGCCTGGCTGTCAAGAGCTGCAGTTCATTTCCTTCTTCATCCAGCAAGCTTATATAGCTGTCAAAATTCTTAGCCTATATCTCTGGAAAGTAACTTTATCAACTAGAGTATGTTTTTTTCTGCATCTAGTATTAAGGTTCTACTCATTTCCAGGCTTATATATGTGTGCTTTTATTGAAAGTTATATACTAAATGTTTTGCCTGAAATCTTTTGTATATTTTACATTTTTTTTCTACTACACTGTTTTTTTTAATAGATCTCCATATGTACTTGTCCCCATTCTGTTTACTAGTCCTTATGTGAACATTGAAAGAGCTACTCAGATAGACATCACCAGTTGATGAGGACCAGAAATATGTGCACAAGTTTTTGGTCAATCTATAAGAGCTAACAAGTTGACATACATATTTTGTATATGATGAACTTTTGATTGTTTACTATCTCCTAAGAAGTGAAGAATATTCTTTTTAATTTGTATAACTCAATCAAATAGGTATTGTTTTATCCATTTTGCAGTTGAGGAAAACTCAAGCTTCAGATAATTTGCTCACGTTCATTTGCAAAATAATAGCTGGCTTTTACTGATATCAATATAAAGTATATGCTCTTATTAGCTACAATACATTACCTGTAATAGGGTTTCTTAGTCACAGCATTATTAGCATGTGGGGCTAGAAAATTCTGATATAAGGGACTGCCTTGTGCATTGCATGATGTTTAGCACCATCCCTAGCTTCCAACCAGTAGATGTCAGTAATGACTGACATTTGTGATAATCAAAATTATCTCCAGATAGTCCCAAATTTTCCCTGCTAGTAGATTTGCTCCTGCGAACTAATGACCTACAGGATTATAATAAATATTTGGACTGGGAGAGCTGTAAGATAGAAAGCTGTGTCTCAATTTCCTTAAATGCAATGACTTTTATAATTAGGCAATAATTATAATTCTTTTTCAGGGAATCCTAACTCTTGTGCTCCCAGAATTGTTAGAAGAAGTTTTGGCTCCTGCAGGAAGATTTTTCAGTGAAAATGCTTCAATGCAGGGCTCTTTCATCTTGTATCTGAACTTTACTCTGAGGAGTCCCACGAGGAACACTACCAATTACTCCTCTGCTCACAAACTTTTCTGTTCAATTACTTTTTGAATAACCTTGTGCCAAATATGATATACCCTGTGAGTCTGTTTGGTGAGCCTGTCCTCCAGGTGGGTCTTGGCAGACTGGTCTAAAGTGAGTTCTAGCAAGATGCAAACTTAATTATTGTGACTAGAGAATGCACTTTCTGATATCCCTAAAATGAAATGACTCATGTTTATTTGTTCTTATATTCTAAAAATAATTTCTCTTACCTTTGTTTTAGTACTTTTGCAGTTTTACTTATTTTATTAATGTTTTAATAAGAAATTGGGGAGAGGAGTTTTCGGTATATCTAGTATAAAGCCTTAATAAATTAAATATCTTGCCTGCATGGTATTTGCTTGGTCTTAAAGCAAGGATGAGTAGCCGGGTATAGGAGAGAAATCTAATTACAATTAAATTATGAAGTTTGTTTTAATCAAATAACTATTTATCCCTCTCTTTAAAAAAAGATATATTTGTTTCCGTCTTTTTGAGAGGTGACTGGGGGACAGGGACAGAGTATTTTTCCTCTTCTATAGAAGGAAAACAAATGTGAAAGGAGAATCCATACTTATTCTTCTTAGGTAATTGTAGTAATATTACTTGCACTCTTTTATCAGTATTATGCCAATACATATTCACTATCAATAGCCTATGTTTTGATTTTGTTTTTAGCCTCTTAGTTACCTTAAGACTGGTTTTGTGTCTGAAACACCTATAACTTTGTTCTTACAGAGATTTAACTCTGCTGAGTTATCATACTGCATATATGGGATATAGGTGCTTACTCCAAACCTGGTGGTTATTGGAATCCTGATAAGACAAATCTGAATTACAGTGGGAGTTCTACCTGGGAAGATGCAGCCCTTGAGTAAACTTAAGGCTATTGCAAAACCTCAAAACCTGACTCCTTCTGAACGAAGTGAGAGCCTGAGAGCAGATGTGTCTTGGCAGCAGGAAGCCACCCCTGTTCTGGAGACATCTGATTCTGAAACCTGGCGTCATAAATTTAGACATTTCCAGTATATGGAAGTTTCTGGACCTCATGAAGCCCTCAGCCAACTCTGGGAGCTCTGTCTTCAGTGGCTAAGACCAGAGATTCATACAAAGAAACAGATCCTAGAGCTGTTGGTGCTAGAACAGTTTTTGACAATTCTCCCTGAAGAGGTCAGAGTTTGGGTGAATTTACAACATCCAAAGAATAGCAGAGAAGTGATTACTCTCTTGCAGGATGTGATTGAAATGCTTAAAGACAAAGGTGAGTATATAGGAAATTGGAGGTACACTACTTGACCTTTCCTGTGTAAGGAGCAGTTATCCTCTGAAGCCAGAGGGTGTCAAAGGCCAAATCATAAAGGGCTTTACTATATTAGAAAGCCTGGACTTTAGTCTGCAGGTAAGAAGACAGAAACTGAGATCAGTTGAGAGTTATATGATTTAATCTGCCTTTTAAAAAATAAAATATGTTGGTTTCAGTGGAACAGGCGTCAACAGCTATGACTCACAGGCCAAATATTTTTGGAAACAGTTTTAACCGGAGCAGGGCCATTTGTTTACATTTTTTGTCTATGATTGCTCTCATGCATAATTGATTAGTTTAACAAAGATTATATTTACTGTAAAACCTAAAGTATTTACTATTTAGATCTTTATAGCAAAAGTGTATCAACTTCTTATGTGAACTTTGAAACAGGAGAACCAGAGAGCAGACTATTATAGTAGATTGGGTGTTAGAGAATGGGGGGATAGTGGGAGAATAGAGGAATGTGAATCTAAAGGACTAGTTCATACATTAGGTGAGATAAGATTTAATATAAATTCACATGTTCATTTTATACTAATGGAGAATAAGCACATTTTGTTGGGATTAGCATATGATATGGCATATTGAGTTTGAAGTCTATGTGGAACATCCGTAACGAATAAATTTATACATAGTTAACAGTATAAATTCAGCATTCAGAAAAATTTGGAAACTTACAGATTTGAAGAGAGGTATAAGAATTACCTCTTCAGGAAGTGTCAGTACCTTAGAGGTAGCATAGATCTAAATTGCAATTATAAGAAATACAGAGAACAGAGGAAAATTTTAAACTATACTTTGAGAAATGCCATTAGCAAAATCTAAACTGTGGCAATCACAAGACAATACATTTCAAAAACACACTAATTCTAAGGGGAAAAGGTGAGAATATGAAGGCTGGATTTAAAGAGAAGTATAGCCAAACACATAAGTGTGTGATCCTTATAAGACACTGAGGCAATTGCCTAGATATTTGACAAGGAATTATTGATTGGGGCAGTGATGATTCCTGGTTCGTGCTGTATTTTGTCTCATCCAAAAAATTAATGAAGCACTGAGCAAAAGGAGAAAAACCAGATAAACAGGCTAAAAGAGTAATTGAGATCAAAGAACCAGGAGAGATGATATTTTGAGCCAAGAAAAAAATTTTTAAGGAGTATTCAAGTTGGAAGTGGTGGCATGTGACTATAACCCAGCTACCTGGGAGGCTGAGCTTATGGATCACTTGGGTCCATGGGTTCAAGACTACTACCCTGGGCAACATAGCAAGACCTAGTCTCTTAAAAAAAAGGAAGTGAATTTTCAGTAATGATGTAACAAAATACTCCTGTTAAGATGAATATTGGAAATAATTTCTTGAAATTGTTGATTATGAAGCAGTCATTAAACTTAGAACTAGCTCAGAGAAGTTAAGATGCTATTTATTTGCATTATGTCGTGTTACATTTCTGTTGCTGCTATAACAAATTTAGTAGGATAAAGCAATATGAATGTATTATCCTACAGGTTTATTGTTCAGTCCAACATGGGTCTCTGGGCAAAAATCAAGACATCAGTGGGACTGTATTCCTTTGTCATAATCCCCTCCCCTCATCCTCAAAGCTGGTGGCCAGACTACCTAAATGTGCGTATAGTGTAACACAGAACAAAACAGAGGAAACCAACCCTTGAATAGAATTCTTAATATATTTGGGAAGGGACTGGTTGAATAAACACGCAATAGAATTGCACAAATACGCAACAGAATTACAACTGGTGGTGACTAAGTTAGACTTTAATTAGGACAGGATTGGTTTTTGTTTGTTTGTTTTGATAATCAGTAATCATCATAGATGAGGCTTCAAAATAGTATTTCCTCTTGGCTCAAATATTAACCACTGTGATGAGGAAAGGTCAATAATGCCTTATTTTCAACTTCAAAAGTGAGGTCAACCCCAAGGCAACAATGCCAAAGAGATTTCTGGTCAGCTACTGAAGTAGCTCCTCTTCTGAAATATGAATACAGCTTTCATACCATTGTGGAAAGTGGGCTATTTACTGCAGAGCATATTAATTACTTTATAGCAAAGTGTTTGTTTTAGTAGTGAGTAAATGGTAATTTTCTGATATGCTTAGGTAAAGATGAGAGGTAGGTGACTGCATTGAATACATTTAGGGGGTATCTTTGTGGTCAAGTGTGATTTATGTGTGAGACATGCAAGAAATAGGTCACAAAATCTTTATCTTAAGGGATGTCTTTTGTGAAAAGAAAATCCCATTGCTGTTTCTCCTGCAGTGGTGACAGTGGAGTGTGGGAGTTTGGAATTGTAGTGTACTTGATCTTCACAGCCAAACTGTTCTCTGTTGGTTTGATTTGGTCTATGTAGCTCATTCCATGCCCATTACTGCTGATTTCTACTTACTTTTTTCCATTGTTCTCTTCTCTCTGATTCAGTAGTTCTGAACTCCTTGTGAAATATCAGAATCTCTTCTACAGCTTTTTAAAAATGAAAGCTGTGGACTCTACTGTTGGATATTCTGATTGCTGATAGGGACTGACATTTTTTCCAAAGTTCTAAACATGGTTCCCATAAATAACATGGTAAGCCTACTTTAATCATTAAAAGTTTCTTCTAGGAAAATCTTATTAACAGTTTCCTTCATCTTGCTCAGATATGCCCTGCGAGGATTCTGTTGTACTCCAGAAAGGGAGTAATAACAAGGAAATGGAAACTCACTCACCACCAGGCAAATCACAGGTGAATTATAAAGCCACTCTGTTGTCTGGTTTTTGACCTATGCACTTTTACCAAATAGTTTATCTATAAACATGAGCCATTTTCTTCCAAAAGATAGTGAATCTAGTCAGTGACATATTCTTTAGAAAATATTTAATCTTTGTATATTTTCTGTACCTGTATTCCATCATAATTATAGGTGATAACTGACGCTGTAGAAATAGCACCTACCCAACAAATGCTTACGATTAAAGAAGAAGGGAACCAAGGGCAGAATCTTGAACAATGTCACATTATAAACAGGAACAGAAAAAACATCAAAGGATACCTCAGAGGAGCCAGGTAGTCAAAGAAAATATGATGTCATCAAAAGTGACATGAGGATCTTTGAAGGAGAAATTGTTTTAAAGTTCAATAAAAGAGCCTGAGTAGTATATTCACTTAGTATCAAGAAAGTACTAAATGCATGGGAATAGAATCCTGGTTGCAGAGGGATAAGGAAGAGGGAAAAAGTAAAGGAAGTAAGTAAAATTAATATAGACCACTTATTCACTGACTCTAAGGTAGAGGAAGGGAAGAGATGTGTCTGTTTATATTTTTATTGAGGTTAACATTGGTTTACAATACTGAGTATTATTCAGAGGCATAGGATCACACATTGTCAGTTGCACTCCCACCACCATGGTATTTTTTTTATATATCTTTGACGTAATTAAGAGTACAATAATAAAAAGAAAAAAAGTACAGTAGTAGTAAGGTTAAAAATGCTGACCAGAAATGTGCAACAATTATTGACTTGAGAGGCTTTATAAGACACCAGGGGAGTTTACTCATTAGTGAATATTTATGCATAGCTCCATATATCAGACCCTTTTTAAAGACTGGAAACATGGTTATAAATTAAAAAATTCATCCCTTAGACTATATTCTAGCAGAGGTAGACTGGTAAACAAATAATTGCAGATAGTAATAATTATTACAAAGAAAAAATAATGGGATAAAGATCAATTTGGAGAATGGCTATCTTTGAATAATCAGGAAAGACTTATTTAGCAAGGTGATACTGGGTTGTGAGACCAAAACAATAAAGAGTGGGCAGGCTGTTTTTCTCAGAGAAAATGCCTTGCCTCTTCTACTAAAGACCATTCTTTAATACATATTTCCCTCAAAATTCTCTTAAACACTTCCTGTTCTAAACTCCTTTTTCATAAGTTGTATTCTAACTTTTTATTTCACAGTCATTCTATATTTTTCTCCTCATGTGCTAGTTTCAAGTAAGAACTGCACATCACTTTCCTTTTGCAGCCCTCACAGAGTACCAAGTTGATAAACCCCTAACGCATCTTGACTTTTGTTACATAAAACCCAGATGTTGTATGTCAACTTCTTGTATATTCAAATCACCCACCCTGTCCTTTCCAAGTCCATTTCTTGTTTGTAATACTTTTGGTAATTCCTTGTGATTAAAAAGGAATTTAATGTTTTAGGAACTTGTGACATTCAAAGATGTGGTTGTGGAATTCAGCAAGGAAGAGTGGGGACAACTGGACCCAGCTGTAAAGAGCCTGTACAGAGACGTGATGCTAGAGAACTACAGGAATCTGAATTCGCTGCAGAAAGGTGGCTTCTCTGTTTACCTAATCTACCCATTTATTGACTTCTTCATCTACTGTTGAAAAACTATAGGAATGCTGAAGTAATCAAGGGCATTTTGTTTTGGACTTAGGTTTCCTAGTATCCTTTGGGCACCCTGGCAAATTTTTCTGTTGTGCTTGATTGAATATCGAGATAAAAATACACAGATATGTATTGATTCCTGGCCTATCTTTCAGCAGCTCATAGACCACTGCATTGTTGTGATCGCATTCTTGTCTCAGAAAAAAATAATGTGAAATGTCATATTTGTTGGTGAACAATTTGTTTTGTTTTTTTCATTTTCCCCATGAACAGAGCATCCACTTTCCAAACCAGTTGAGATCTCCAAATTGGAAAATAAGGAAAAAGGATGGATGGAGCAAGAAATCCCAAGAACAACTAATTTTGGTAAGAACCAGACCGATATAAGGTATTTGTAAGAAGCTCCTATTTTAGGCATTTTATTCCTAGGTGCAACCCTAAGGAATTATGATACTCTATATTGTTTTACTTGGTACATTACTCAGTATGTTTCTTTCTGCTAGTAATTAGACTAACACAAATTGAATTGATATTTTCTTGGCAAAGTTGGATGCATCTGTGGGGTTCCTTTAAATTTAATATTAATTTATAAAAGAATAGTACCTAAGAACAGACTAGATATGAGAAGTAGAGAATAATTATTTTTCAAAATCTCTTCATGGACTCTACTATAACTATTTAAAGAAAACAACTTATTAAAAAAATGGGGACATTGCGATAGGGAGTTTTTTTCCTTGTGGAAGATGACATTACTAGTCAAGTGGGGATGTCCTGATAAAAACATGGATTGATGCTCTATGTGAAACTACAAAGTTAAAGCTGTAATTCAGCTACTGATAAAGCATTGACGATCAAATCATTAGCAATACCTGAAGTTTGTGGGAAAGGAGAAAGGGAAGTCAATTAAATTTAATTTTTTAAAAATTTCTAAAATTTGCAGCATACTAGTACATTTGTACAAAATCTAAGTAAAAATGGACTTTTGAGAAGGCAAGTGGAATTTTTAATAAAACAAACTGGAGAGAGGTGAACAGATAAAGTTTTAGAACAGGTAAAGTTTTGATTCTTGGGAAATATATAAAAATATATAATAGTACTGTTAGAATCAGAAGTGATTTTTGAGCCCAGGGAGAGGTTGATATCCTTATTACTGATGCTATAGTTCTATTTACCTTTGAATTATAAGGGAATAATTGCAGTTTTATGGGAAATAGGAGATTGCAAGTTTCCTTTTAGTAAGGTGCCTGTAAATGTAATTATTCTCCTAAAGATATGATTAAATTGATAATTTAGAGGGTGTTACTTATTGGTGAACAGCTGGAGTTAAAAGAAATAAGAAACAAAATGATAGAGAAAGGAAAAATAACCTTAACAGACTTGTTTTGAACTAGTGATGTCATCCTATCCCACTTCAGAGGTTGATCTTGTACCCATACCTTATCTATTACCTTAGTATTCTTGAATAGCTCTCCTCCTAATTCATGAACCCCCTAATCCCTCCTTAGCCATTTTGCTCATTTATTTATCCAATAATACTTCTTTTTTAATATTATCTCAGCTCTGTATTTAAGGTTCATAAAATCTATTTCTACCTTTATATGGCTTAGCTCCCTTACCTAATTAAGCAGTTACGCTTCTGATTCAAAGAATTTTTTTTATTTCTTTTTAGCTAGAGGAACTATTTCAGAAAACCAAGATTTCTTTTCAAAGCTGAGAATTTCTGGAGAAGAATCATCCTGTGGAGTGATGATGTCACCACTGACTAAAAGTAAACATTCTTGTTTAGCAACCTGGAAGAGGGATGATCGGTTTTATAGGAATAATAAAAACTGGGATGTAGATTTGTCACAGGAAGCTTTTATTCATAAGACAAACTACACTGAGGAGGGAAACTTTACATGTAGTGAAAAGAAGAAATGCTTTGATGATCAAGCAGTTAACTCAATTTTTGTTACACAAAAGGAGACTCTCATGAGGAAGGAGTCCCCAAAGTCTGATAAATTTAAAACTCATATCAAATTTGATTTACATTCGATAGGTAAACATTCAGGTGATAATGTATGTGCAAATGCCGTGAGCCTAAGTGTAGATATGCAACACCCAAAAAGTCACACCACAATGAATTCCTATGCATGTTTTCAGTGTGGAAAAACCTTCAACCGTGGTTCATCCCTTATTCGACACCAGATCATTCACACTGGAGAGAAACCCTACAAATGCAGTGAATGTGGGAGATTCTTTAATCGACGTACAAACCTTACAAAACATCAGAATATTCATACTGAGTCAAAGGTTTACGAAGGTAATGAAAGTGAAAAATTGTTCAGTAAGAGTGAAGACATTAATAACAATTCTGGAATGCATTCTAAAGATAATCCCTATGAATGTAGTAACTGTGGGAAATCGTTCAACCGGAGCTCCTCCCTTATTCGACATCAAATGATTCATACAGGAGAGAGACCATATAAGTGTAAGGAATGTGAGAAAGCCTTTAACAGGAGATCAAACCTTATGAAACACCAAAAACTCCATACTCGAGAAGTCCTATAATAGGAAGAAATGCAGGATTACCTTCAATCAGAGTGCTGAATTTGTTCAACATTCATGAATTTGTTTTGACAAGACTTCTGTAAGTATAATGAATATAACAAAACACTTGTTAGAGATTATTCTTTAATTGATATGACAAAATCATATCATATTGGAGAAAAATCTGGTATTGAATCTGAATCTGTTTGAGGGAACTTTTCTAGGCTTCCAAATGAAATCATAAAGGTTTGAAGTTAAGCATTAAGTTTTTGACTATTTCTATTCTAATATTCATTATCTTTTCCTGTTTAATAAATGGAACCCAGATATTCTTATTTTCACTTGACATATTGATAAAAATTAGGGAGACAGACCCTTGATAGTTAATGAGACTCAAAACTCTCAGACCTTATAAGAAGGTTATAAGAAACTAGTATCACAATAAAATGGGAGAACAACTTCTAAGGACTAAACTCTGAATTAATGGCCTGAGGCAATGATAGCAGTTACTCACCCCTATATACCTTTGACTGTCCTGGTGTTGAGTGGGTACTGGAATTGGAAGAGAGTTAACTGCAATGGGAGGGGGATGTGCTGCTAATCTATATGGATTCCTGAAAATGCATTTTGAGATTTAGACTGAAGGGCCATCAGCTTAGGTCTGTCATTTATCCCAAACATCAGCAAGTCTATAAAGTGTTCTATCAATGGTGCAACAGAACTACATCTTTTTTAAGCTATCTCAGAACCCCAAAGGATTCTTAAGCCAAAAAGCTTATCTTGATTTGCCTAAAATATTTGTACTAGCAACTTTCCTAATGAAAGAAGACTTTTTGTCAAATTCATACCCTCCACAAAAGCAGAAATGGGATACTGAAGTGACCCTCTATAATGAGTTAATAAATGTGGAAAATTCTGTCACTGTGTTCATCTTTTGCATCACAATACAAGTTGGATTGGGAAAAATTACACAAGTAACTGATAGGGAGATTCAAATGAGAAGAAAGCAGTTTTTGAGGATTCTTACCAAAGAAAATTCTAACTATAAGAAATTCTTGAGCTATTCTTCAGTCTTTCATCAAAGCAATTGCTTTGTTTAATATAATACTTTGTTTAGTATAATTGTAGCATTCTCATTATCTCTGACTAATATTTCACTTTTTAAATATTTTATTTTTGGTCATTGAAAGATAAAGGAACTATTTTCATTTTTTAATCTTTTCTATCAGCTATGTAAAACTTTTCCCCCCCAAGTTTATAAGTGATCCAAAAATAAATGACCTGTAAAGTATTTTCCAATTTAGCTAAGTCAAGCATATGTTGTTTCAAATAATTCCTCTCTGGAGTTCATTTAAAATTTTGCTTTTATAGGGCCTTATTAGCTAGTTTAACATCCGTCTTTTTTCCATAAATCTATTTAATTTTCAAATTATTCCACAAATTCAAGGCAAAACAAGAACAAAGAGTGGGAGTTAGGTTGTTTTTGTATGGTGGAACTTAGGAAGATAATAAAGGGAAAACAAGGAGTGCAAAGCTACAGAGGAATTGCAGGTAGGACATATTCAGGAGACAGAAGTTCGAGAAGAATGAAAAAGAACAGGGAAGGAATATATATGGTTTGTGCTAGAGATAGGTTTGCAAAAAACAGAATGTAAAAACCTTGTAAGCCAGCTTAGATGTTTGGAGTTTATCCTAACGATGAGGGCAAAATTAGTTGAAAAATTGTCAGATTTAATAAATAATCACTGAGGTCCGTAACTCTTACACTATAGGTATCTCCACAGGAAAGAAACATTTGCATTTCTTCCATGAGGATACTAAAAATCTAACTTTGACCATGGGTCCTGGAGCTTACATGGAAGGGATGAGTATTGAAGAGAGAGGACTGACAACATTGTGGCATAGAATTATGTCACATGCCCTGGGACCACAGAAGACAAACATTAGGACTTTCAGCTTTTACAATGAACATATTTCTCATATAACGTGAGATCTAAACCAGTCATTGAAGTATACACTTCTTCATATAGGGACTACTGATTCAGGTTAAGCCTTAACCTTAACACCATTGCCTGCTCCATGCCAGCCTCTGATTCTTGGGGGAATTAACTTTCCATCATTTGAACTGCTGCCACAGGTATTTACTCCTTATTTTTAAATAATTGCTGTACTCTTTTTGTATTGAAAATTTTTGTTACTACCTTTAGATTTCCTACTTGAAAGATGGGGATTTGGTGCCCTTATCCTTTCAATATCACCTCAGTTTTTAAAATTATTATCAGCATTTATATTTTTATGATAATGGTGTCCAACTGAGATAAATACTGTACTACAGTTACATTTCCTTCCTTATTAAGTTAAATTTTTATTGAATTTTTTTAATATATGTTTTATATATAGACTTCATTATTCATGGCTTTCAGATTTATGAATTATCTTACTAAATTTTATTTGTAATTCATAATCATTACTCATTACTTTTGAAATCACTTGAGAAGATGTTCAGAAAATATGAGTCACCCACCACCCATATTCCCAATGGAGGCCCTCTGCTTGTTTCAGCTCTTTAACATGAAAAGGGTCCATGTTACAGTCAGTTTGGTGCTGGTTTTCCCCATTTTTATGCTATTTAATAATTTCACTTTTAAAGATAGCCCCATGTCTGAGTGGAAGTGCTATGTAGTGTCCCTAAGCACAGGAGACCGTGATATCATGGGGAAAATGTGTGTGAGATCAGCATTGTTCAGGTATGAGTAAGAATGCTGTTGTTCATGAGAGCAATGTTAAAGCATCAACAATATAAAATAAGGTATCTTTAAATAGAAGTACATAAATGTAGGTTGTGTATTCATAAGTTGACAAAAATGTGGCCAGGTGCTGGAGGCAGTGCTCCATTATTTGTTAATTCAGTGTGACAACTATAGGACATGTGTACTGGGAAAAATAATCAACTGTACTTATCACAGACTTGACAAAACTCTAAAATGCTACTCAACAATATTTTCTATAAAAACATTTTTCAGTTTCACATTTTACCCCATATGGACATTCCTTTTAGAGTCCTGTGTTCTAGTGTAACAAGGTCATTTGTAATCTCACAACAGAATCAGGATCCAGATTCACAAAGGACTAGGTATAAAAAAAAAAGTCATCAAAGTCTGACAACTGGTACTAGTTACTTGAAAGCCTGTTTGTAAAATGTTTCTCAGGTTCTGGCCTCCACAACTGAAAGTGAGTCATGATCGATTAGTAATGTTTGCCAAGGGTTTTTATCTTCCTGACATGTAAAACAAAAATCATCCTCTTCTGAGCCAGTAGACTCATTGACTCTAATCAATGCTATTTTCTATCTGCCCTCAAAAGGTAGTTGATTATAAGCTCTGACTTGGTCTGTGACTCCAGGAGCAACAATCAACTATATGAGCAATATTTGCAACTGATTTTAAAAGTCACTTGTATTAGTTTATATTATTTAGTGTCACATCTTAAATTTCTCATGAATTTTTAAGTGAGACTCTGATTGATGATGCCAGCTCCCTAATGCTATTCATGTAGGCAGGAGATTCTCAGAGAATTCATTGAGGTGGGAGTTTGGATACACTCCAGATTACAGACAGTTGCTGAGAGCATTTCATAACTTACTCCTCTTTATACAAATTACCCTAGGCTATCTGGTGGTCAGGGTAAAGATGTGGGAAGATGCAAGTGATGTTCTTTCTGAAATGAGGCATTGTAAGGAGATGAAATTCACAAATTTTAGGACACTTTGAAAAAAGTGTCCTAAAAATAAGTCCTAAGAGAATGACTCCTAGCAGTCACCATTTACGTATAAACATGGCAAGAATAGTAACAGCTGGAGAGATGTGTGTCATAGGTTATCAAATTCGGGGGGCACATATTTACCAGTTACCTAACAATCTCAAAATAGATACTGATAGGCATCTTGGGACAACAGCAGAGCAGATAGGGCTATTTGCCCAATGGAAGAATAAACCAAATACTAAAAGATACACATCAAGGAATTCTAAAAGGACAAGAAATAGGATGACTGGAAGAAAAGGATGAGACTATCGGAAGGTTGAATGTTTAGAGATAACAGACTGTATCTTCATGGATGCAAAATGGTAGCTTCTGTGTATGATTTCTAAATGAAGTGCATAACTTTCTAGAATAAATAAAAAGTCTATACCAGTTTCTGTTTGTCTCTGATTCTAAAATATTTCCTTCATTATGTAGTGGATAATGTAAAACAGACATCAGGGCTACCTACGTGATTTGCTGGACACTGTTTTAAAGTTAATTTTATTATCATTAAAAATAGAGTGCTACAAATTAAAGAGGAAGGGGCATCAGTAAAATTTTTTGCTCATAAACCCCCAAAAAGTTTTCTCTCAATGTATTTTTTAAGTAATTATAGATGTAAAATTATGATAATATTGTCTCTTCAGTATTCTCTGCAACAAGAGAATTTACATTGTGTCAGCATGTGCTATATATTGAGATAAACCAGGAACTCAAAATACAATGGCATACAAATGGCAGATACTAAACATGATATGGAAGCACAAGACAGGAGACTGGGTTTGTCAGTTAAGTCTCCAGTGTGGGATCAAGATCTCTGGAATAATTCTGTCACTGCCTTTCAAGATTGAGAAGAAACACCGGCTAACCTAAATCATAGTCATGAAGGTTTCCTTGTCCATCTTTCCTTTCCCATGCTCCTCTTACAGGGAAGGGCAGATTAGACAGAGCTGTGCGTAAAGAACTGTATCTGGAGACTCTCCATTCTATAGTCTGAAGAGAGTGTTTGAATCCCCATCCTCTGGAGAGATTAGCTAGACCTCAAACCATTCCCAAAATAAAATCGGGCTGGTTTAGCCCTCACTGGCTCACTACAACCTCACTGGCCCTAAGAAGTTCCATATGAATCCTAGAAGATCTTCAAGTGCATACACAATGGTTTATAACTTCACCCTATCAACAAAAATAAGGAAACAAGCCCAAGTCTTTACTCTCCCTTGGAAGCCCCTTCCTTCTAGGAGGGGAGTGCAGACTGGAATGCACAAATTGTCTATCTCAAGTCCAAATTCAAAGGGCTTGGGTATTACTGCAGGAGTGGATCTTTCCCACTAGGGGGTGATATTGAGCTTTTGAGATCACTGTGAAATGTTACACTTTGATGGCACTGTCCTAGAGATTTGAAAATATAAGACACTTAAGGATTCCTTTTATTAAAAGTATTATATCTAAAGATACTTAAACTCAGAAAAATCAAAAATTTCCCCAATCCCATACCATTCGTAAAAGACAAATCCTAGATAAAACATTGTTAAGTTTTTAGATATTTCAGTCACTGTACTTTTGCTCCCAGGAATTTTTTTTAAAGAATGTTAAAGTTGAAAAAAAATGTTAAAGTTGATTACTATACTAATGTTTTGTGAAAGGCAGCTGTACTTATCTGCTCATTCTAAGTTCTGTGATCTGAGATGAATAAAAACACCTGGGTGTTACTGTTTGAACTGAATCACAAAGTTTTCAACCTCTGCATAGGTTAGTACAACATTCAGTGATTTTAGTGTTAGAGTGTAATCTCCATAAAAGGAGAGACTCTATATTCCAGGCCCACATAAGGTTAGGAACTGAGTGGCAAGGAGATAGAGAGGTCCTGGGGGAGAGACTTGGAGAAGATTTTAAAGAGGCAGGTGGAGCAAAGACCTCAGAAGGATGTGCATGCTTCTTGGCTTTGGACCTGTATCAGAGACTTGGAGACATAAAACACATGATCAAGGCAGGTAGAGACACTTGGAGGACAGGTAGGTGAGAGACCCACGGGGAGGCTGACACTAGTAGCTTTCACCTCTCTTTTCATTTTGTGTCTTTCATCCCAGATTTCGTGTCCTCTTTTTCCACTCTCCTTTGGTTTCCCACCTAAAGATGCCTTCAACTCATGCAACCTTTTAGGCATCAGTAGTTCAGCTCTGGCCAACCCTGTTTGGGCCTTTAGCAGTGAGGGGATGGGTCACTTTGGGTGTTACCTTATTTTCCTTTCTACTCCTCTCCCTCTGTGCACACTTATCCTATTATAGTTCTTTCACACTAAGAGAATGCTTTGTCTTTATGCTGCAGGTGGCAGAACCTATTTAGAGCATGCAAACTGGGGAACTGGAGTGCCCCCTCATTCTGCCCACTAACATTAGAATTTAATTTGATAGGCATTTATGCCAGAATCTGCCAAATTTGATACTTGCCTGTCAGCATTGCTGATGACAGTCCAGCTAACAATGACAAAGTGTCAACATTAGGTAAACATATGTTCTATTTTCATAAAAACTGAGGTGAGCTTAGGCAGCCTAACTCATAACCACTGGACTACTTTTCCCTAAAATTGCATGTTTTTCTCAGTCACTCATTCAGCTTAAAATACTTTTCCCCACCTTCCCAGGTTATTTCAGTTTACTCTAGATTAAGATTCATTTTCCTTGGAAAGCTGCCTCTAACTCATTCCCATAGCTGAGATTGACTACTTCCGTGGCACAATTTGAATTTTTTATTTTCCAGCTGAAAAGCCCTGGTCTTTTAGTAGTTCAAATCACAACATGAAATAACTGATCTGGACATTCCGGTTTCACTGTCCCTAAAACACTATGTGCTCAACTTCAAGTTTTTATAAACAATTACTCCTATAACTATTTGCTCCGACCTATTAAAATACTAATATCCAGTTTTGAAACTACCTCTTCATCACACTTAAAATATATACAAAATTATTTCTCTCTCCTCCATCGTTGATTCTATATTAAAACATTCTTAGCTCTCTTAGGCATTACTGCAGTACCTCCTAAACTGGAATCCCTGCTTTGGTTCTAGCTCCTACCTTTAGTCATTCTTAACACAGTATTTGCAGTGAGCTTATTAAAAGTTAAAGTTAGATCATGTCACTTAAAACTGGTCAGTGATGTATTAACTTTAACTTCACTTTAAGAATATGTTTTCCAAATTTACTCTGGTGAGTACACTAATAAACTGAAAACTAAGAACAACTAAAGAAATTACTTCCTATTATCAACTCATTGGTAATGTGTTAGTAGCATGTCTTTTAAGTGGTTTTGTGACCTGTTCTTCCTCATTCTCTTCTTGATAACATATCCAATCCCTACATTGTTGTTAAATCATCTTTTCAAAATGATAGTGTCACACATCATTTAAGATTCTTCAGCATTTCTCTGTGACAGACAGCAATTTTTTACCTTGTCATAGAAAGTCCTATTATGCCACCATCCGCTCACCTATCTTCTTCACATTGACGCAAAAGTTTTAACTTCTACCTACTATCTTCCAACACAATATTTGTATTGTGTTGGAGATGACTTTAAAAATTACCCAAAGTAGTGAAAAACTTTATACATAATAACCTTTACTGAAGTTCAACATGATATACAAATAGTCTAAATCCCTGATAATCTAGAAATAATTAGGTAGTATGATACACGCAATGAAATAACTATTAATTTGTAAAAATGTGATTTTATTTGTGAAAATAAGATACCAATAAAAATATAAAATATACAGAAAAACATGACGAACATAAAACCACAATCCATCCAATCACAGAAATTCACTAATAACATGTGTATATCCAATTTTGTATGTGTCCAATATTTTCCCTGTGGAAATATATATATATATATATATATATATATATATATATATATATATATAATCATACCCATCTGGCTCTGTATCTTTTATCTCTCTTAATACCTTAAGTATATTCTTATAATAGTTTGAAAATACATTTTAATCATTGTATAACATTCCATCACATAGATGCATCCTAATGTATTTGATTTCCCTATTTTGATGAGAAGCCAGCAAAAAAAATGCAATAATATCTTAAACATTTATCTTGTGTGTACACTGCTGTATTTTGAAATATTTGGTCCAAACCCATGCTTTCTGAAGAAAAGGCTGAAGGTCAGCCCTTAATGAACATGTTATATACCTTATCACCCCATCCCTGGTCCCATGAAGGGATCCAAATAAATTGAAACTGAACTAACAAATTTAAAGACTTTCTAGTAGCCTATAGTTTAACTTGATTTGGCTTGTCCAAAGTTAGTAGTAATACATATGACCAATTTTGTCCTCCCACTCAGAAATCTGAACAGAGACCTAGAAATTTGTTAGTGGTAGGCAGTGGGATTTGAAAAACAACATTGTATTCAGGGATGTGGTGACAATTATAAGTGCATAGAGTGTTAGCAGGAGAGTCAGTCTACAGGGAGCAAAGAAGATATCCAAAGGGTTAGAGATATTTGTTCCTGTAAGTGTAGCCTCAAAGTCAACTGGCTTTCAAGAGTAAGTTCCTATACTGAGGTTTCTTTCTCTCCTCTCTCTCCCCCTCCCTGCCTCCCTCTCTGTGTGTGTGTGAGTGTGTGATTTTAAAACAAGATTATGTAACCTTGTTTTCACATGAGATAACTAAGTGCATCTTTGTTCTGGAGATCTGTAATTAATAGTGTATAATCTCCGTATTTCCATGGGACAGATATGAAAGCACTATGTAAACAAACAAAAAAAAAAGTGTCAATGTTAAGGCTCACGATTGGTCAAACAGGTTTCAAAAAAAGTCTTGAATTTACCATCAACATAATGTACAAGTATCCATTACTTTATACTCTCACTGAAAATAGCTGTTTTTGTTAAACACACTCTTTCCTAGCTTTACTCTATTAATGGCCTCTGCCAGCTTTTTTATTGTTTTTTATTGTCCATCTTGTTGGTATTATAGAAACTCATAACTCATTATCATGGCAAGGATTTTTCCTGTTCTATCTCATGTTTTCAACCTTATTAGCTGTTATGTAGTCAAATTCTAGATATTTTTCTGAACTCTTTCATCTAACTCAAAAATGCATGTCTCTTCAACCATATAAAAATTAACTTTAGTGAATTTTAAGCATTTTATGTTTAAAGGGGTAGAACCTTAGGTTTCTTTTAAATGAAATCTGCTAATATTATATACCAAATAAAAATGGGGTTAAACTTGTGGTTTTTTTTTTTTTGATATACCAGTCTTCATGAAACTATGGAAGCTTATGGAACACAGCTTGAAAACTTGTGCTTTATAATCAATATATCACATATATTGATTATAAACTTGTGCTTTATAATCAATATATCACATATATCTATATATATCTATAACACATGATATCTATATATCTATACACTATAGTATATATAGATATATAGTATATAGTGTATAGATATATAAATATCATGTATTATATATAGTATATATATAGTATATACTGTATATATACTATATATATACTATATACTATATACTATAGTGTATATATACTATAGATATATCATATATATCTATATACTATAGATCTATAGATATATCTATAGATCTATAGATCTATAGATATATCATATATATCTATATACTATAGATATGTCTATATACTATAGATATATATATACTATATACTATAGACATATCTATAGTATATAGTATATATATCTATATATATCTATAGTATATATATACCTATATACATAGTATATATATACCTATATACATAGTATATAGTATATATATAGAGATATATAGATATATAGATCATATAGATATATATCATATAGATATATATCATATATTAGATATATATAGATAGATATCATATATATGATATATATAGTATATAGTATATTTATATACTATAGATATACTATATAATATACTATATATACTATAGATATATCTATATACTATAGTGTACAGATATATAGATATTATAATATATGCTTATATAGTCATGAGATAAAAGTCTAATTTTATTTTTCACCAGTTAATTATCTAAGCACCATTTATTGTGAAGTATATAAGCATGTATGTAAATGTTTATACACAGGTAATCCATACATAGGTCTAACTCTAAACCATTAATAATTATTGTGAACTTTTTAAAATATACAATCAGTCTCCACTATTTGAATGTCACAATTTTGGTGCAATCTCATTAATCTTTATTATTTTCCAATGTCCAAGAAAGAACTTTAGAAATCTTTTTTTTTGAAGTTTCAAATTTCATGTATTTTAATGATTTGAAATAAATCTATAATTTAGGAACTTCCTATGGAAAAAAATCTTAAGGTTTTCTGGAGTTTCTTAAATATTTTTCTTTATTTTCACGCTACATTTTTATTTGTCCCTTTTAAAGAAATGTTATTATAAACCTTTCTTTCCCTATCCATTATATTTTCTGATTATTGCAAAAGCTGAGAAAACGGTTTTGCCTTTTTGCCCACCTTAAGGAATTAAATAGTTCATTTAAAATTTTAAAACTATTATAAAGTATTTCTCTGCGACTATCTAATACACCTTCACCTATTTATAATCAATACTTTGCTTTAATCTTTTTATTAGAAATAGCATATAAATTTTAAACCAATCAAAGATTTTAAAATTTTCTTAAAGGAGGATTTAACCTATTTCAATAAATTGACTCATCCCACCTTGATCCATATTCTCTAGCATGCCTAGATAAATTTGAAATTCATTTAACAAATTAGTATAAGTCCTATGCAGTATTTGGGCCATTCTTATAAAAAACTACTGTCTACCCAAAACTGATCTGAACTAGCTGTCTGTATTTTACCAGCTAACTTTACTCTCTCACCCAGATTTATATATATAATCATTACTATTTAGCATTTGTATATTATTTTCTTATATGGCTACTTAAAAATTTTTAAGTTTCATAAACAGTTGACTTCACTATTTAACTGCCTTTAAAGTTCATCACCAGTCCTTTTAGTCACGGTTTTCACATTTTAAGTGCTAAAAGACACATATAGATACTTTGTTTCCTTATCTGCCTGGTTACCTGCACATATAGGAGATAATCTGTCTGATAAAAATAATTGTAGGTGATAACAGATTTTTAACCTCAAAACTGTGAAGTTGTTCCACTCAGTCTTGCAATGTTCACTGTTGCATAGGTCTTTATACATTCTTTTGGATCTAATAGCTAGTCAGTTTTTCTTTCTGCATGCTTTCAATTTTTTTTCGATATTGCATTTAAAATTTCCTGTTAGACATCTTTATTATATCTATTTTTCTTTTTGTCTTAGAGCCTCTTCTCTACTGAGATTTATACTTTAGTTCTATTGATTTTAGGCTGCTAAGGATACCAACTTTTTAAAATTTCTTCAGGAAACTGAAATAGCTAATTTTCAGATGTGTAGGTCTAAGACTTTTCTTTGGTATCACAATTTCTCCTTATTTCCCTAATCACACATTTAATTTTATTCTATCTCTTGGGGAGATATATCTAAACATATTTGTGTATGTCAGTAATTAGGACTTGTTTATTTCTCCTGACTCTATTCCATTTTTATAATGAACAAATTCTTTCTTATCTTGTGAGTTCATTTTTGCACACAGCTCTGAGTTGTTTTGTTTCTAGTAGATAGTTCTTTGTTGCCACTCTATTCTAGAGCAACTAAATCAGTTCTGCTTGGACTTCTAATTCTGAACAAATGGAGAATCTCCAGTTTCTAGCATTCACTCCTTTTAGCTTTGTCCACATCTTTCATGTCTAATATAGGAAACCTAAATCTTGTACTTTTTGTATGTGAAGTCATAATCCATGAACCAGTGCGAAAAATTAGGAGTAGGTAAGAGTACACAATGGTCAAAGTGCAATATTCCTGAAACAAAAGAACGGTCCCTGAGTTTTCTGATTGAGAGATAACATCTCTAAGATATTCTATCACAGGTAGTTTCTATATTTTGTCACAAGCAACTGAATTTGACTCACTCAAAAGGTGAGTCTCCAAATTTTGAGCAGTAAGTTGCCTACCAGTTTGAATTTCAAATATTGTTCCCTTTTTTTCCCTGTAGCTTCCTAGAGACTTTATACTAGAGAGTCAAGATGCTATTTCAGTTATACAATTTCAATTCAGCCCAAAATCTGAAGTCAGTGAAAATACAGAATTAAACATATAGTATAATATCATGCACATTAAAAAGTCACAGCAAAAAAAAAAAATACTAGAACAGGATAGAGTTCTCTCCTTATTAAATCTTTTATGAATTTTATGACTATTACATTTGAGTAGAAAAAGAAAATACACTTTAAATATATAAGAAATCCTTTAAGGATCTCCTCTTGAAGCAAATGATTCTTAATAGGGCAAAACTATAAATATTGCTTGGGATTACTTAGGTTATTAATAGAATGTTTTCCCCAGTAGCATTTATTGGAATTCAGTTTATGGATAAGGTTAGTGAAAGCTGTTAGCTATGAATAGAATTATAAGGTTTCTCTTCTGTGACTATTATAAAGAGGTGAATTCTGATCAAATTCTTTGTAATACTCATGGCATTTGTGAGGTCTCTCTCCTGTGTGGACTCTTTGATGAATTCGAAGAGCTGAGCTATGACTGAAACCCTTACCACACTTAGCACACCGATAAGGCTTCTCCCCTGTATGAACCCTCTGATGAATGTGAAGATTAGAGCTGTGACTAAATCCCTTTCCACAATCATCACATTTATAGGGTTTTTCTCCTGTATGGACTCTCTGATGAATGAGTAGATGTGAACGCTGACTGAATCCCTTACCACATTGTTCACATTTATAGGGTTTCTCTCCAGTATGTACTCTTTCATGAGTGTGAAGCTTTGAACTCTTGCTGAAGCCCTTCCCACATTCATGACAAGTATAGGGTTTCTCTCCTGTATGGACTCTCTGATGAATGCGAAGATCTGAACTATGACTGAAGTCCTTTCCACAGTCATCACATTTATAAGGCTTCTCTCCTGTATGCACTCTCTGATGAATTTGTAGATTTGAACGCTGGGTAAAGCCTTTACCGCAGTCATCACATTTATAAGACTTCTCTCCTGTGTGGACTAAATGATGAATTCGTAGATTTGAGCTCTGACTGAAGCCCTTACCACACAAATCACACTTATATGGTTTCTCTCCTGTGTGGACCCTCTGGTGAACATGAAGTACTGAACTCCGACTAAAACTCTTACCACACTGATCACACTTAAAAGGTTTTTCTTCTGTGTGAAGTCTCTGGTGAATGTGAAGTAAGGAATTTCTACTAAGGTCCTTATTACACTCAAATTTATAGAGTTTCTCTTCTGTATGGACTCTTTGATGATTATGAAGATTTGAGATCTGATTGAAGCTCTTACCACATACGCTACATGTAAAAGGTACTTCTGCTCTGTGGAGATTTTGATGAAAGTGAACACCTAAGCTTTGACTAAAATTAGTACCAACTTCACATTCAAATAGCTTCCTACCTATGTGGATTCTTGGATGTCTATATAGGTCTGATCTCTGAGAGAAGCATGCTGTGCTGATGGAACACTGACAGAACTTTTGTTGATCTGTTTTGTGAAGACACTGCATGTTCCAATAATAGATTTCTTTACATTTACTACACCCACAGTATTTCTCTTCCATAGAGTCTTTCAGTAGTTCATCTTGATATATCTCTTCAATATACTTATGAAGGGTTTCCTCTTTTGAGACACAGGAATGTTGAACTATGGGTTTCTTTTCTTTTTCTATGGAGAGGTTTTTCCTGGCTATATCAAGATGGTATCTGCTTTCTTGAAAGCCATGTAAATCATTCATATAGACTTCTCTCCTATAGTCTTGAGTGTTTTTTGTTTCTAAGGACTGACAAGGTATAAACTTTGTATATTTTAAGTTCCTGGGATTTTTGCCCTGCAAAGTCAGTTCATAGTTCCCATACTCTGGTACTTGTGTGGAGAGTATTAACCATTCTTGATGGTGGGAAAGTTCTTGCTGCTTTAGGTCTTTGGAATCTATTCCTAGAATGGTTTCCATATAGTTTTGATTCTCATATATCTGACTGTTAGCATTCCCCCAATCTTGCCAGCAGGAAAGATTTTCATGCTCTAAATATCTGAATCCTTTTTGGGTTTGGTAGCTCTCTTTCCAGTTTTCTAGAAGAATAAGCAGATAATTCAGTGGTGAGTAAAGGTTAGATTTTAAAATGTCTAAGCATCTCAGAATTATAGGATTTATGTTTGGGAATGGGAAAGATGGGTTATAACTTAGACAGTTCCATATTTGGGTGAAATTCATTTGCTTGTTCATTCACATATATATTCTTTCACTTATTTATTCTACAAATGTATCTTGATCAGGAACTGGTAGAAATAGTTTTGTGGAAATAGTTGTAAAGTTAGTTTTAATTGGATTATTCTATTTGAGGCATTATTACAAAAATACTTTTTTTTTTGGTCTATAATAGTGTGGTAGACTGTATATGGAAAAACTGACTATATTAAAACTATCTGGATCTTTAGGTTTTCCCTTTCTACCCTAACTGTATGCTTGCTTATTCAATTTACTTTTGTCTCTGGGACAGTAGCAAAAGTGGTACCAACACAAAGTAGGAAAGCAATTGTGTTTGCCATCTTTTTCTGGTTTTGAAAATTCTTTGACTATCACTATTTAAAGGAGTTCATGACTAAGTAAAAAAATCACGAACACATCTCCATTATCCCTGCTGATACGTGAGTCAGGTTGTCCATTATCTTCATAGACCATCTGGCCCTGATCAAGCTGCTTCATGACAGATGACCCATCATCTAAACAATTAGACTCATGAAAAATAATAAAGTTTTTCTTAAGTTTGGGATATATAGTAAAAGCTAACTTGTACAAGTGGTATTTAGAGAGATCAAATTTAGGAGCACACTGTATTGACTATGTGCTCTGTGTATCTGTGATTTAAATATAATCCTGAAAACAAGTAAGAATAATCACAAGCATCTATTAATGACATGCCTAGTGTTTTAGAAGATATCTTACTTTCTTTTTCTTCTATCATCTGACTTAAGACATATTTTTGAGAATATTTCTTCTATCTCAATATGACACCTAGATAAAGGAACCAAAATTTTCAGCAGAATTGGTTTGAGAAGAAACTAACTGTATTCCCCAACAGCTGGGATAACTTTACCTACGGACATGACATTTGTGTAGTTCTCCCACATGACCTCTCTGTAGAGCTTTTTTTGAGAAGAATCTAGGAATGTCCACTCTTCCCAAGTAAAAATGACAGTTACATCTTCAAATGTTACAGCCATCTGGTCAAAAATGAGGGTTTCCAGAAGAAATCTAAGTGAGAGGATAAACAAGGGGGGGAAAAAAAGAAAAGATATTCAACAGGTAACATAAATGGCAAGAAAAATAGAAATCATTTCAATAATAAACAAGATAGGAGAGGCACAATGGCTGGTGGTCAAATAGCTAAATAATTGAACACCATCACCATCATAAGAAATATTTCTATAGCATTTGTCTGCTAACCACTGGACAAATTCACATGCATCATTTCAAGTGATCCTAACAAAAATCCTTTTTGTGTGTATATATTTTCTACACTTTACAAGTTAGTAAAAAGTGATTAAAAAGGCCTTAACATCAAGTTTTGAGGATCCTGATCTCAAGATCATAAGCCTATAAGAAACATAGCTAGGACCTAGATCACCACACTTCAGGTGAGAACCATTAGCCAACTATAGTAACATTGCTTAATTACTTAGTGATTGTTTGATGAGCCATTATTTTGACATTATCTGTTTAATGAGTTAGAACCTATCCTCAGTCTCATATAGTACCATCCCCACTTTTTCATTTAAACCAACAGGCAGTGCTTATATAACTTGAATAAGGTTTCTTTTCATTTGTCTAAGAAGATTACCAGTTTTATTTTTATTTACTAAATGTAGTCTCACTTTCTTATTTTTAATGACTCCATATAACCTATTTTATCAATTGTCTCATCCCCACTCAACCCCAGGCCTTTATTTTTGAAAATGTCCATCTTCCTGCTCCCTCCTCCTCAGCACCCCCAAAACAGAAACTTTCTAAAAAGAAAGAAAAAGTTTAAAGTCAAAGATGAAAGAAACAAATACATGATTGAGAAAATGTGTCAAGTCCAAAGCTGCCCTTGAAATTTAGTATCACCTCTCTGCAAATCTGTTAGTTTTTAAAAAGGTAATTATAAGTAAAATACAGGGCAAAATGGTGAAACAACTGCAGATAAAAGATTTTAAAATCAAGAGGATTATGAACTATATCAGAACTTTATGAACTATATGCAAAAATACCTTAATATCTATATAAAAGAATAAATTTCTAGGAAAGTACAAAATGACAACACAGAAAACTAAAATAGAGAAAATGTAATCTAAAATTACATATCAGTGTATATTTTCAAAAAAATGAAATGACAGTTAAGGTACTTCCTCCTTCCCCATAAACCCAAGGGCCACAATATTTACAGATGAGTTCCAGCACATATTCAATTAACAATTAACAATTGTTCCAGCACATATTCAATTAACAATTCAATTAACAATAGTGATTACTATTACAATTTTGGAAAATCCCAAGTGAAAATTTCTAGTCCACTATTTGGCTAGTGTAATCTTGATTTCAAGACTACTTAAGAATTGTACAAAAAATAAAATTTATAAACATAGCCAGGCAAAATCCTCAAATGTTAGTTCACTGAATTGAATAATGCATTAGAAGCATGTATCATGACTAAGTATGTTTTATTATAGCAATAAAAGACATTTAACATAAAAATCTATCCACATAACTCACTGTGTTAATAGGTTACAGAAGAAAATGATTATCCCAACAGATGCAGAAAAATCACGTGACAAAGTTCATAAAATTTGACATTTGTAGAAAATAATAAAAACTCTAAATTTATAAAGATTTTATATTAAGAATATACATCAAACATTAAGCTTAATCTTTATATATATTCCCTTTCCTGTGGTAACAAAATGAGGATAGCCATCACTGCTACTTTCAACAGAGTACTAATGACTCTAAGAAATATAAGAAAAACGAAGAAGAGGCATAAGGAGGAGATGGGGGGAAAAGTCATTATTTTATAGTCATATATGCAGAAACCAAAACTTTACATATAAATCATAAATATGAGTTCAGCAAAATTATCAGATACAATGAAACAACTATATCAGCAATCCCAGAAAATAAGATGCCATTCAAAACATCAAAAAAATGAAAGAACAAAATAACCTCTTAACCAAGAATAGAATAAAAAATTCTGAAGACATGCTTCCATGTTCATAGATGAGAAGACTTATCGAATATACCCTTCAAACTTCCAGCTATATTTTTTTTGAAAAACATTGTAGCTTTTTGCCCTTCAATTTACAGGATGCAAAAGAAGCCCAAAAAGATTTCAGTAAACCAAGCAGGCACACTTGACACTGACATACAAACAAAAGACAGTAGTAAAATTAAAATAGACAAGTAGAAGAGAATGGAGGGCTTGATAACTAATGGATACATTTCCTTATATATAAAAACATATTATCAAGTTGGCATTAAAAATCAATGAGAGAATAGGTTATTTACTAGCTGATGTGTAAAAATAGATTAGCTTTATGAAAACAAAATTGGGTTTCAAATTAATATCACATATAATGTGATATTAAATATTAAAAACTTTAATGATATATTAAATACTTATTTGATAAAGGGAAAATTATACATTTAGTTTAAAAAAATGGAATTGAAAACATTTACCATTGTAAAATTTGCCAAGAGTCAGTCCTTTGGTGGGAAAATATTAACAATAAAAAAGATAAATAACCATATAACTTTCTCAGCACTTTAAAAATAAATCTGAAATTTTAATAGAAAATACATTTCCCCCAAGAAAAATCATTCAATATGGCCCTAAGTGGGGGTGGAGTGGGGGTGGAGGGAGAGAGACAACTGAAAAGTTCAGACACTATGAAAGAAATTAGTCAAGTTATCAAATAATTTTGATCTTTCAAAATAACCATAAAAATTTTTCAAATTAATTTCTCCAGATTTTCAAAGAACAGATTATTTGATGTTATTATTTCAAGCCATAAAGAACTATTAAACATTTTAAGAAATTCAGGAAAATAATGACACAGTAAAAGTCAGAAAATTATAAATCTGGATTACCAATACATAGTGATGTAAAGTATAGAAACAAATTATATAGCCATACATAATAGCAATACCTGTTTTTATAATCTACTGCCACAAAACTAGTTACTCCAAATCTTAGTGGCATGAAACAGTAATAGTGATTATCTTTCATGGTTTCTATGGTTCAGAAATACAGGAGTGACTTAGCTGGACAGGTCTGGCTCCAACCTCTCATGAGATATTGAGTTGTCATCTAAAGGTTTCATTGAGCTGCAGGATTCACTTACAGAGTGGCCCATTCACATGTTGGCAAGGTTGGTAGTGACTGTTGATGAAAGGTCTCAGTTTCTTTCACTTGGTCATTTCTTGTGGCTTAGGTTACCTCTCAACATGGTGAAAAGTTTCTTGAAAGAGAGAGGCCAGCAAAAGTTGCACCCATTTTATGACTTAGCCACTCATAGCATCATATCTGCTACACTCCAATGAGGGAAGCAATCACAAGGCCCAGTCAGACTTGAGAGAGAGGACACAGGCCTGAGCTTTTGGTAAGAAGAGTAAAAATCACACTGTAAGTACATGAGGATAGGATAAGTTTTGTGCAGCCATCTTTAGAACACTCAATCTGCTACAATGCCAGAGTATATTTTAGCAGGATGAAATGGTAGCTTATTCCAAATGGTAAAGGATGGTACAACTGAAAAAACAAATCTATTAATTATAAGCTATCATAATGATGTCACATGAGAAATATCATAGACATTTTAATCATTGCAAAAAGGTACTCCTGAAAATGTCATATGCATCTCTCATTTAAAACTAAAACCAAATCAAGTTAACCAAGCAAAAATAAAGACATGCAAAAATATCTCAAATCCAAAAGTTAAGCATTAAAGGCATCCCCATTAAAACTGGAAACTCAACAAGGCTACTGCAAATTTTCTATTTTTAAACCATTGATATGACACCACTAGCCAATGCAAGTTGACAAAATAATCATTACAGGTATGACAATATAACTGGGAAACCATGACAATCAATTGAAAATTAGCAATTTTAAATGATCCCAATGTTCTAGAAATTTTATTGTCTATACCCTAGAGAAACATGTCTATTTATGTGTATGAAAAGATCAATACAAGATTTAGAATATAACTGCTGTAATAGCAAAAAAGTGAAATAACACAAAAGGTATAAAAAATAATAGGACTGTTAAGTTGTCATACTGTGAAACACTACTTAGCAGTATAAAAGAACCAGTTATATGAACAAAAATGGGTATGTTGTGAGAGTCTAACATTTGGTTAAATAAACTGTAGTAATTTGATTTATATAATATTCAAAATAGGCAATACTAAACTATTTTACTTAGAAATGCAGACATAGGTAGTTACAACAACAAAAGAAAAGGCTAAGGAGTAATAAACAATTTAAGATAGCAGCAGTCTCCAGTAGAAGGTGGAAATGAAACTTTAGGATCATTAGAGGACTTTTACAAATATTTGCTTATGCCTCTGAATCATATACAGTGTTATAAAGCAATGTTACCTCAATTAAATATATATGTTCATGAAAAACAAAAGTACTTGCTGGTCTAGATGGTTAGTTTCCATGTTACTGTGTTTTAAATTATATGTTTCCAAATACTGTTTTGCATATATGTCATGCACCATAGTAAAAGCACAAATTAATTAATATAAAAATCCAACCAGGTAGTTTTAAAATATTTCAGACATATAATAATCAGAAGTAATTTTTAAAATGAAATGTAATAGCAATTTAAAAATATAAATTCCTGAAAATAAGCTTAAGGAAATACTTAAAACCTATATGGTTTTTCTGATTCTGAGGGATAAAAAGGGGTTGAAAACATTGTAAAACACCTCTTTAAACATATCTGTATTTTCAATGTGTTTTAAATCAAGGTGTTAACAAACCCGGGGATGCTGACAAATCTAATTTTGAAAGAAAAAGGAAAATTATTTTTAAAAAATGAAGGAAGACAAAGTCAATGACTTACTAAAACACTCTGAAACCATAATACCATGGAGTTAATATAGGAAAAAAGATCAGTGGGAAAGAGTAGAAATTCAAAACTGAACCCACACACAGCAATGAGTTATAAACATGATAAAGGTGACATCAAATTTGTGGGGGAAAGATGGTTTATTTAATTAATGATACTGAGACAAATTTGAAGGGGGGAAACTTAGGCTAAATTCTCTGCCTCAATTCTTGTATCTTTGTGATTAGAAAGTTATATCAATATGAATTATATTTGAAATAGCTAACATAATAGCAACCAGTTGTTAGTAATTTTTGTTAAGCACTGTGCTAGATTTTTCACATGGATGATCTTGTTTAACCTTTTTAACAACCTCTATGTATGAGTTATTTCCCAACTTAATACATTATAAATTGGTTAAGTAATTCAATCTAATTCACATGAATAAGAACTGGTAGTGGCATGAAATAAGCACAAGTAATGGGTTAAGAGCCTACATTTTGACAATATGCTATACTAATAAAACATACTGAAAGATTAATATAATTAATATCTAATACTTATTGAAAGTAGCTTTTATTTTGTTTTCCAGTGGAGACAATTATAATAACATCTAGAGTAACAAAATTAGAGGCAATTATTGTATAGAGGCAATTAATCAAAGAGGAATGTAAATGACCAATAAACATAAGTAAAAAATGGTCAACCTAATTCAAGATTAAAGGGATGGTCAAAGTATAATTTGAAAAATATTACTCTCTTCTGGCAAAGGTTTGGGATCAAGATAGGATCTTTTATAAAATAGAGAATTTAACTCAGGTGATACTTCTAAAAAAGAACTTGTTTTTCAAAACCTAAAATATTTCTGTATCGTTTTACTCTGCTATCCTATTTTCCACAGAGTATAACTTAAAGAAATAGAGAGACTTTAAAAAGTACATATAAGAACATTTATTAGAAGTCATTAGTTAACACTTAAATTTTTCCCAATGAAAGGAAATTTAAGTAAAGCATGTTATATATTTGGAATGGAATATTATATCATCATTCAACTTGGAAAAAACATTCATTATCATCAGATGAAGAAAATACACATATAACTACCATTCACGTTCCAACAAATATTCAGAATGTTTAACACATGCAAGCCATTTTTTATATACTGGGAAATTCTTTGTGCTATTGGGGCCTATTTATTTGTCATAATTCAAAAATTTTATTTACAATTTCCTTACAATTTATCTTACATAAAACCACATGTGTCTATTATTACATAAGTATATGTGTATGTATACAATGGATGTGTTAATGTCTATATTAAATAAAGTCAAGTACATGAAGATAAGTTAATACATGCAAACATCAATATCTGACTAATATGCAGGGGACTGAGTGGCACACAACAATAAGTCATCATTTAAACATTAAGAGCCCTCCACAATGTGGTCTTACCTAACATGTTCATACTTCTGCTCTACTGCATCTAGCCGAGATTATTCCCTCCAATTCTGCCTAAGACTAGATGACTTACTATCAGGAATGATATCTTTCTACTCATAACAATTATTCAAATCTAAGTTCCTATTCCTCTCTTTTAAGTGTTTATTATGGCACTGGTTAATATAAAAAACTTCAGAAATTATTAACCTCATCTGGCTTAACCTCTCCAATGTTAAAGAGCGACCTTACATTTCTTATCTCAGAGACCAAGGACAGCTCCCATTTTGTAGTAAATGTGAAAGAATGGATGAATAATGAGTGCTGGGAAAATATACTGAGTGTAAGACCGGGTATGCTGCCCCCAGGAGGCTTTGGAAGCTTCTCAGGTAAGAGAGGAACATTTTCCATTCGGTCTGCTCCATCCATCGTCCTGGCAACTTCCATTGATCACACTACCCACAGAGAATTCTGAACTTATTATAAATGAGAAAAGACAATCTTACCTGGAATCAGACTATGAGGACTACAGTCAACATTCCTTCCTCTTTGGGGGCAAGGTAGAATGTTGAGGTGGATAAGCTGAGGGAGAATAAAGGAGGAAGGAATGAAAGACAGGGCATGACCTGAAATTACCAAACTCACTAAACTTGCCAAATCTAGAGGGGCCCCAAAACATTTCTGTTCCTTGTCAAAGAGAAAATGGAAGATTTATGAAGACTGATACCCTGAACCTTCTTTCTTTCTGATCCTCTAAGAAATTTGAAGTGTACAATTCAAGTTTGGGTATGAAAACACAGAAATTGAGCTGGTAATGTAGTCCCTCCAGGGATGCAGATGCTCGCTCTGTAATTTAGCTCCGAATCTTAAGGTTTTCCTAGTTTATTAAAATTAACAAGAATAGAAGTAATGGAACACCTATTTTCTTTTTATTCTTAAAGTATGCTTTTTATTTTCTTTAGTTAATTTCATTGCTCTTCCCTTTACTGCCATAGGAACACTTTACAATCAGCGTACCTCAGAGTAGGCTAGGCTACTCTAGGGCTAGGCTAGACCTAGGGCTCCAAGGACCGATCATAGTCTCAGTTCTATCATCAGCAACTTGCAGAACTTTGAAAGAAAGCAAACTTCTAGAGCTACCAGAATCTCACTTTCTCACCTGTAAAATGGGAGCATGAGCCTTTACCACCCAGGTCCTGCCATGCTGATCCCAAGTCTCTGGGGAAAATGACAAGCATTTAAGAGCCCTCTTTCCATAAAGAGGGGGAAAAAAACGGTTCACGGTATCCCAAGAGAAGAGGTTTGGGCTCTCCAACGCGCCAAGGAATGCCGGACCGTATATCCCGAATTCCGACAAGTAAAGATCCCCAAGAAACAGGAGCTGCTCCCTTCCAGGGATGAGGATCAGCGCCGGCCTCCCCTCCTGCAGCAAAGTAGCTCGCGGCCTCTAGTTCTATGCAGTCCGGCCCCAACACCCAAGCTCCGCCGCAACGCCTCCCAACCCCAAGAACCCCGACCTCAGGACCCAAGCGTTCTCTGTGCTCCTTTCTCCTTCCTCTTACTGAGTTTTAATGCAGGCAGGGCAGCTGTGAAGAAACCCACCTATGCTGGTGTCTCCGGAGTTTCTAAGCTGCAGCTGCTTCTCAGCCCTTGACCCTCCCTTTTCTGCCACTTTTCCTTCAGCCACAGCTGAGGTGGTTCACTTCTGCCTCCGGAGAATCCGCGTCACTTACGGAGCCTCCGAGGTGCAGGCCGGGACCAGACAGAATACTTCGTCTACACAAACAATGGCCGCAGCCCGGCTAGACCGAAACGGAAGCCCCGGGCCTTGGAATAGACTCTCGGAGCGTTTCCATAGAGACGGGCGGAGGCGGGGCGGGAAGGCGACCGCGAGGGGACGTGTTCCATGATTGGCTAGGAAGATTCAGGCATCGCAGAGCGCTTTGCCGCCGGTATTGAGGGCCCGGGGTTATGGGCTTCGGGTTTTCTGAGCCGAAACTAACATAGAATGGCTATTTTAGGTGCTTGGAAAGGAGCGGGCAAGAGATTCGGAGAAATGAGCAGCCGGTCTCAGGATTGTGAGACATCCCCCCTCCCCCTCAATCGTCAAATGCAAAACCTCCTACGGGGCAGTGGAAGGGCTATGCTAGCTGTCAGCTGAGCCTTTACAGGACTGGGGTAGTCCTGTAACCACTGCACGCCCTCGGCACAATAGACGTCTCACTAACTTGCTCTATGTCCGTCCCTAAACTCGAGAATGAAGCCGCGCAACCATGAATTGGCTTTCCAAAGTCCAGCTTACGGTTAGTGGACCCACTTAGTTCCTGCGGATACACAGGTTAGA
Source organism: Uropsilus gracilis (assembly GCA_004024945.1). NCBI lineage: Eukaryota > Metazoa > Chordata > Mammalia > Eulipotyphla > Talpidae > Uropsilus > Uropsilus gracilis. The sequence goes on from PVHY01009647.1 coordinate 52,440, forward strand.
TTGGCCTTTCCTCCCCCCCCCCCCCCCATCTCCCTTCCCTGTCCTCTGGACTAGTCCTCTGCCTTGTCCTCTGGAGATCCAAGGAGAGACAGGAAGGACAAGGTGGGCCTCAGGTGGAACTTTGGGAAAGAGCCCCTTCTCGGGATCTTGAGCACAGCAGAGAGCGAATCAAGCACCCATATTTTACTAAAGCTGATGACACTCTGTCCATAGCTTATTCCTCATTTTTGAGTGGCAACAGTCAGAGGTCCATTTTCTGGTACTGCTCCCTGCTGAATATGATTAGAGATTTGGGGGGAGGGGCACTGAGGAGGAGAATCTTCTTAACTAGAGCTATGTCTGGTTGTCACTGAGTTATAATTCCAATTGTTTTTATTCTTGGTCTACAGTCACCTGAAGTTTTAATGTCGCCAGTCTTTTGGAGATAGAGGGAATTAATTCAGGAGACAAGTTCTGAAGATCAGAAGAAGCAAACATAATAACAGTCATCATGGGGACAAGTAAGGATCCCATCCATCTGCACCAAATAGAGAAGTCTTTGTTTATAATAGGAGTTCAAGGATTTAGTTTTGGAGTTTGCAGGTCTTGTACTGTCTACTGGAGGTGTTCATGTAAAAGCATAGTTTATTCAATAGAACACAACTTCCTCTGACTTTGGTGACTGTAACATTTATGATTCTTCAATTGTGCAAAAGCAAGTCTCAAAGAGAAAATTTTTGGTAATCTTTTTTCCTTTCATGCTCATAAAGTCTGAAAGCAATTTAGCCATGATCTCATTTTGATATCAAATTATTATGTATTGGAGAATTCAGAGATATAAGTGAGTCCTTGGATTCCCTCATATTTTTTAACATATTTTGAAAGAAAAATGGAACCCAGGAATTTGTTTCAAACAACTGGTTGTAATTAAGAAGCCTAATCTTTATGGATTTTCACCCCAGACATAGATCATAACTTTTCTGCCCCAGGCTAGTGAATACTGAGAAAAATCCAAGCTTTTTCATATAAAAGGGAATGAGCCCCCCATTTCATAAAGTCATTCCTAGAGATGGTAACTTTGTGAAAGTTATATGTGTGTGTGGGGGGGGAGATATCCAAAATGACCACCTAAATGAACTCTTCTATTTCCTGTTGCTGTTTCTAAACTAGATATGTAAGGAGAGATATCTCTGTAGAGAGAAAGCTTGAGTTTAGAGCACTGACTTAGATATCTTATGTTGGTCCTCTCTCTACTCTTTCCTGATGGGATGGGTAAGAATGTAGAATGTAGCATCACTTCATGTGAAGACTTAAATAAAAATTAGTGTTTCTTATAGTCTTCATTTATAATTGTTACTGCCTCATATTTTCTTTATCTTTATTCTGCTGTTTTATAGCCTCCTTTTTTCTTTTTTTCTCTTTTTTAGTTTTACAGGCATTGTTAGAATTGTTACATGGAACTCTTCTTATGCCATGTTCTGCAGTCCTGCTGGGATGGGACTTCTCTCAGAAGACATTTGTTCTGGCACTCATGGTGTGTTCTTCTGTCATTCATTTTTAATATTTTATGGATTGTAAAAGTGATCTTCAGGCTCTTGTCTTTGCACCTATTCAATTAATCTGAGGACTGACACTGGCAAGGGCTAGTAGGTTTAAAAGAGGACCAGGGCAGTAGGGCACTGTAGGGTAAATTAGTTACCAGGGATTTTCATACTTTCCACCATTAACTTCTATGACCAGCACCTGTGACCAGTGCACTCCCCATAATTGTACATACCTGACCCAATAGGTGTGTGCATATATAACTGGGTATACCATGGTCTGGAAGGGCAAGGATAAAAGGGCTAGTCACCCTGGGTAGGTGGGGACTCAAGTGGCTGTGTCTCTGTGGGCTTACCTCTCTTCACTATTTCAAATTCTGTGACGATGATGCTAAGGGCTCTTATCTTCTCTGAGCTGTTGGAACGAATGAAATGATGAACTTACCTGGATTGGGACGGCTGCAAAACAGGTACCAAAGGATCATTTCCAGTAAAAGAGGAAGTCAAACTTCCTACTGTGCTGTGGTTGCCAGAGGTGCATGGTGGGGAACCATAGTGATCCCCTTCTCTTGGTCAGCTCTTTGGTGTTAGTATTTTTTATAGTCTTGAGTCAATTTCCACAGTAGGCTACTTGAAGAACTAGATGTAGATCTGGGCACAGATTGTACTTGATATGGGGTCACATTCCAGGAGTTGTTCTCATTTTCAATTTTTTTTTCCAGTACAGATCATTATCCTGTACCATTTTCTCCTGTTATTGGCAGGTGCTTGAGTTCTAGCTTGTTCAAGCATTTCTTTGCTTTTAGCCCTGTGGCAGGAGGATGGCAGGTACTTCAAATAGTTCAACCTGGGCTTTGGGAAGTGGCTCTTTCTGAGGAGACCAAGTAACTCTGGCCTGCTTCTCCCTTTTGACTCAGGTGCCAACTGTACTGTACTGAGAGCCTCAGTCTCAAGGCAGTGTTCCTGCAACCCCAACCCCTGCAGTTCCTGAGCAGTGCACCCTCTGTCCCAGGGTCCAATTCAGATACTCTTTATCCAGTACAGTGAGAGGAGCCCCCAAGTCAATAGCTGAATAGGGCTCTGCACAGCAACCTGCCCTCCCTCTTGTAAGTTTATTACCCCACTATCACAGAAAAAGTTCACTTAAAGTCTTTTTTATCTCTTTCCTCTAGACATTTGTTCCTAGTGTGTGATGTGGTTTTCCTCTCAAGGGCTTTTGGTTTTGTTTTACAGCAATTTAGTTGTGGTCTCTGGAGAGAGTCAGCGCAGTCTTCACCCTACTGCATTCTCTCTCTCTCTCTCTCTCTCTCTCTCTCTCTCTCTCTATATATATATATATATATATATATATATATATATATATT